>VZTN01030938.1:318238-346083 GCA_013400515.1 Erpornis zantholeuca
AAAAAAAAAAGAAAAAAGAAAAAAAGAAAAAAAAGAAACACTGCACAACATCTGGAGTTCACAAAATCTGAAGCTCACAACTAAACCTTCAGTTGACTACTAAAATAGATCTCTGATCATTAGAAACAACTGTCTGTAGTTAACTTTTTTCTTTTTTTTTTTCTTTTTTTTTGCCAAAACAGGGTAACAACTTCAGATAGCACTTTAATACACTAGAAGACCAATGGAACTAATTTTATTTCATACATATATTTTACAGTCCAGTAGACAAGATATTGAATTCTCTCTGATAAAGTCATATTCTCTCCAAATATTTAGACAAGAAACTTAACGCATTATAAAAAAGTGTGTTATGAAAAGACAGGTTTTAGAAGTTTGATGCATATTTTTAAAAAGGACCATGTTCTTCAGGTTATTTCATGTCTTCTATGATTAGGGAACAACAAGGCTGACCTGTTAACTATTCACAGACTTTATTACCAACTGAAATACAATAAATTGCATTATGAAATCTGCAAAGGAGTTCATTAATTAAACTACTGATCCACAGTGAAAACATATCCATCATTTAGAAAAGTATTAGCTTTCTTGTAGGATTTGTTTCAATGCAGCTAAAAATCACTTAACACAAAAAAAAAAAAAGAAGTGTGTACAGATAAAAATGACACACTGGCAATAAAACCAGACATGAATGGCTACAAGCAGATGTTCCTCCCAAAATAAATTTGACATGTTAAGTGACAAAAGTTCTGGAAAATCTCCAGCATTTGGTTATTACCATTTAACCCAGATTAATATGACTGAAACCCAACCTGCCATGACTCCGTATCAGGGACTACAGAGCACTAACCCTGACCCCATCCAAGGGACCCAGGAGCTGCAGTAACCTCAGCAGCCTGATGCAAGGCTTCACACAGAGAACTACACCTCTGAAGGGCTGCTTCTTCATCAAAACAGGGGAAATAGGCTTCCATTATAAATGAGCTTGTTCAGGGAAAATATGACTTTAATTATGTTGTGTGTTGAAAAGGCTCCTTTGAGTTATAAAGGCTTTTGTGAAAAGCCTTAAAATTCATTGCATAGTTGAAGGGGTTTAGCTGTCTATAACAATATAAGTAACACAGCATAAGCAGACTGTGTTGATCAAGATTAAGTTTGCAAATAGCACAGTTTAAGAAGTATTCATGTATTATGTTACTTAATTTTATCTATTTACATTTGTACAAAGTAAAGCTTTCATCTTACCCTTTTTGCATATATGAACCATTAATCCATGAAGCAATCTTTTTACATAAATATCTACAATTGACTTCACTTCAGGTTTGAAAGAGCTTTGTAGGGTTGACATTGGTGGTGGCTTGTTTCTAGTCAAATCACTCAGATTGATGTCTTGTTCTTCAGTTCAAATTTTGAAAATTTTAAACTAGAAATAAAATAGAGTAGGAGACACGAGGAACATATGGATTTGGCTAAAAGATCTGGAAAATTTCAACATATAATATACAAAAAAAATCATTTCAAAATCTTTGCACTCAGGTCTATACATATTGTACAGTGGGTCACATCCCCAGTCTGTATCAATGACTAGTAAGAAGGTCTTTATATTATGTTCATTTACAAGGTTTTTGTCCCTCTCACTCTGGTTTTCATTGAGTCTCACTCTGCTTATCGAGCTTCGATGTCCTTGAGGGTGTGAGAGGGAGGCCTCTCTCTCATCTCTGTGGACAGAGGAGTAGTCCTTCTGGGAGAGCCGGGCCGAGGGCCCAGCGTGGAGATAAGAGGTGGAGGGGCACTGAGAGCTGCTGTGGGGGGAGTTTTATTGAGGAGGCCGTTCTGGTGTCCCGTGGGAGGGCTGACACGGGGGTAGTGCATGCTGGGCAGTCCTGGCGTGAGGAGGCCGGGGTGGGGCAGGTGCCCGTCCAGGGCGGCAGGGTGCACCGAGTGCAGGCGCGCGTGCTCGTAGTCCTCGCGGAGCATGTGCAGCCGCTCCCGCTCGTCCAGGTGGGTGCCCCTCTCGTGCTCCCGGCGCGGGTCCACCGACAGAGGGTGGTGGTGGTGGTGGTGGTGGTTGTAGTCGTGAGGTTCCCGATCCCTGAATGACCTGTCTGCTTCGTACAACCTTGGCGTGGAGAGGCGATGGAGGGGGTCGTTTCTTAGCAAAAAGTCTCTGCCCAGGGGGTCCCTCCGATGGATATCCAGCTCTCTGTAGGGATCTCTCAAGGGATCTCTCATTGGATCCCAGTGGAAAGAAGGATAGGGGAAACGTTCTCCACCAGGAATTGGGCTAATTCCCATAAAAGGGGTCATCATGCGAGTCCTATCCAGGCCACTGATGCTGTTCATGTGATGTATACCGGTCACACCTACAGTCATGGGCATAGACACTAAAGGACTTGGATGGACATTGGATGTGGATATAGGTGGTGGCTGATCAGATGACCTATGAGTCTGAGGTCCCTCAGGTTGAACATCATGGTCTTCCTTTCGCTCTTCCTTCACCTTGACTTCGTTGCTTTTCTTCGGGTTATCGTACGCCGGCTCGTTCTTCCTGTCGGCCTCGCGGTTGGAAGTGCTGCTAGGCCTGGTGCTCTCCACAATGGGGGGCCTGGCATAGGGGGAAGGAACCCTGGGCATTTGCTTAGACTCTTCCACCACTCGGCTTTCATGGCTCAGGCCTTCTTTCTCCGAAACGTAGTTGTCCTTCACCTTGTGCTCTTCAACATTAATTTCCTTCCGAGATTCGGAGTGATCCCTCTCTCGTTCTTTGGGTTTCTCTTTTTCTCGAACCTCGGGATTCAGATGGCTCCTGATCTGCTCACTTGAGCTGCGGTTATGTCCGAGGGAGTTCACTGGATGGATAGGTGCTGGCGAAGGATGGCTGGAGTGTCTTTTCTCAATGCTCTCCCTACAAAAAAGAGAAGTGTGAAATGAAGGCATGAGAAGCTCTGCAAAGAAAACAAAGCGTCAGAGTGCCTGGCTTTCTACTTGTGGCTTTGCAGAGAGCTGGTGACGTGCACCAGGAATGCACTGTGCCTCTGGCACACAAAAATTCCAGAAGAACATCCCATCTCTAAACTTGGCCTATTCTGTTATCTCGTCCCAGCAGCAGCCGATCGCCAGAGCTGCTCTGTGAAGGATCTGATGGAGATCTCAAACACTGAAGTCCACAGAAGGCTCCCATGGGAATCTAGCTCTAGGACATGTATTTCTAAGACAGTGGCCTTAAATGTTTGCAAAGAAGAGAGAGAAAAGTAAAAACATACTAATTTCACCCCAAAAGTGAGGCAATTAAATCCAAATTACATGGTTAATAGTATTCTACCTACTTCATCTATTAAGAATATATTTGGGAAAATAGATTACTATTTTTTCAAATTACTTCTAAAAACATTTTCAGATCTATGTACACTGCTAATTTCTCTCCTCTATTCTCTTCAAATGTCTGGCTTTTCAATTTACTTCTCACAGTTCACTTTACTTCTTCACACTGAGACAAAAGCCTTTCAAGAAGCCAGTCCTGATGGTGCCAAGCCACCTCTCTGACAGGAGGGCACTTCCCTAAGTGTGCAGTGACCCTCAGCAGAAGTGTTTAACAGAGCTGCCCATCACTCAGATTATGTGCCGACCTCCTCAGCAGAGATCAGTCTGCTCTGTCCATCCATCCTTCAGACTGGCTCTGAAAACATCATCCCTGGAGCCAGCTGCTCCTCACATGACCAACCCTTCCCATTTCTAGGTTAAAACAAGCAGAGCAGGGACAGGGCCAATGCTATGAAATCAGAAAATACTGTGAAATTAATTCCATCTTTCAAACCTAGTGATGGTGCACAGAAGATTATAGAATTATTGTCTGGCAGTGAACAAAAATCTAAATATGGAAATGGGTTCCATACCAATTATTTTCAGGAAGTAGTGTTGACCAGGAGTTGTTATGGGCAACGCTAAGTGAAAAAGCTTTCCCATGTAAACTAACCAAATTCACAAGGTGAATCTAATCCCTCAGTTCCAATGATTTTAACCTCTTAGTAATTTCAATTGACCTCCAAGCTGGAGACTCTCCATAAAGACAGCTCCATATATTCAGTGCTGGACAAGTGCTGTTTGCTGAGCATGGAAATTCAGTTCCATGTGAGATGAGGGACAGTGTGCTGTTAAAGGCAGAATTTATGGCCATAAACTAACACACAGGAAGTTCCACCTCGGCATAAGAAAGAACTTCCTTCCACTGAGGGTGGCAGAGCACTGAACAGGACGCCCAGGGAGGTCTCTCTGAAGACAAAACCCACCTGTGCCTGTCCCTGTGTCACCTGCTCAGGGTGGCCCTGCCTCAGCAGGGCGTTGGAGTGGAGGATTTCCAGAGGTCCCTTCCAACCCCAGTTATTCTGGGATTCTGTGGAAGCATAGGCAGTGAGGCCTTCCCCCGCCCCAGCTGACCTGGTGTCCCTCTGGTGTCACCTGCAGGCTGGACAGGCCAGCAGGAGACACTCAGGACAGGATGAGCACTTCTGGCTGCTGCAGGGCAGCTCACAGGGTAACTCCAAGGTGGACACTTGCTCCTTCACCTACACAATTTCTCCTACTTACTTTTTGTGCCAAACTGTGTGAGATTTGCACCTCTAGGTACTTTTGGACAATGAAACTGCAGCAAATGCAGAAAAAATGCCTGGGAGAAGGAAAGTCTCATTATAATCTCACCAGATGCATCTTTTTCTGTGTGTAGACTGAACTGTTGAAACTCTCATCTCATGGGCCAAGACAGAGCATCTGAAACCAGCCCTGCCAGGTCTGCCCTGCTCAACCATTCACTGCTTGGGATCAGGGGCTGCCTCGACTGACTGGGACTGAACAGTCTGGAAATCACATCCTGCCTCTAATTTCCTTCCACTTGCTTTCCACCAAGAGTTGAGGCATTTGATTTAACAGCTTCCTGATCTGGACACAGGGAGATCAAGTCAAGACACTCCAGTGAAGGATTCTCAACATGAAGGTTCAGTTCTTTTACTTTGCTGGGCAAACACTGGCTCATGGGCTCTGCAATACTGAATCTTTTATCTGTTTTGCTCATGGGGCTAGTTCAGAAGGCACCCTTAATTGTTTTATTTCCCTAGGAAAGCTCATTCAGTCCTTTTTCTGGTATTTAATCAATTTTCCATAAAATTGATGTACTTTAAATGACATATAAAATTTAGAGAAAATAACAAGCTTTTTTGTTTAATTAAGGAAAAATAGATGTGCAACCAAAATAACAAATTCCTTTGCCAATGTCACAGTATTCAATGACAGTGTTGGTAACATCTCAAGAGGATCCTGATTCCAGCTCATTTAAGTGACCTGCATGTAGTCTGGTGGACAGAGAAGGAATAACTTTTTAATCCTCAAATTTGTCAAGAGCTCCTTAGGTTGAAAATATGAGAACAGCTCTAAGCCACTGCCTCCACACAAAGAAGAAATTTAAGATCACCTTATCCAATGAACTTATTACTAAGTAAGAGAAGTTTTGAGGCTTTCTGCTACACTGAAAAATACTGAATTTCTTATGCTGAGGAGTGTGCCTCATTTATATTGATTAAAAGATCAATAGATTCTTGGTTGGATTGGTTTAATGTTCTAGGATTACATAAATAATCCTTAAATGCCATTATTATTATACTGGAAGTGTTCAGTGACATCTTTTAAACAAAATACCACTGAGAAGGAACAAACCCTGCTTCTCACATTTGCTACTGATTTTTTCCCTAATGTTGGGCTGGAATAAGGGAGTCCTTAAAAAAAAACCCTCCACAACTGCAATCAATCACAGAATCATGGAACACCCTGGGTTGGAAGGGACATGCAATGTTCCAGGAGCAGTCAGGGCTCTGCAGTGTCACTCCCAGCCAGAAAAGAGTCACTGCTGCAGTTTGGTGCTATCTGGGCTGTCTGGAGAGATTCACCTCTCTCAGTGTGGCTGGAGGGGCTGTGGAGCACAGGCCATAGAGCTAATCCAAGAGGAACTGCCAGGGATCTCCACCCCATCTAACACCGACCTTGGAGGGGCTGCTGAGGGACCTTTCCACTGCAGGCAGGAGTTGACATCAATGCTTTTCACTACTTGGCCCATTTTAGGCTGATAAAGTTCCACCCTTGATGACCAGATGATTTTGGGATGAAATCAAACCCCTGCGTGTGATTCCCAGCTCTTCCTGCTTGAGCAAATTAATTAATAATAGGTAACAAAGCTTGAGATGTCAACTAGAAAGCTCTGTGCTCTCGCTGCTGGGTGCCACTGAATGTTAAGGAAGAGGTGGGAGAGGCTCTCAGCTCCTCCAGATATTGTCTCCACAGGCAGCACAGCTCTGGGATGGATTCTGGCCTCTCCTCAAGGAGGCCACAGTGTGGACAGCCCACAGAGGCTCCCACAGAGCCAGGCAGCACTGCAGGGGCAAACCATGACTGCTCTCACTGCAAGCTGCAATGGTGCACAAGGATGAGGGATGGATGATGCTCACTGCTCAGCTCTCAAATTATTGAGAAGAAATATGTTCTGAGCTATGATATGGAGATCAGGCAATGCCAAAGCAGCTTGCAAGGAATGTTTTCAGTAAGGGATTTTCTTCAGCAGGAACACTTCATGAGAAAACAACAAAACAGCAACCAAAATAATCACATAACCCTACAGGCTACCCAGATCACAGTAACTAAAATGCTTTGCCATTCAAGCAGGTAAAGTTACTCACATGCTTAAGCCTTCTGCAGGACAGAAACCCCAATTTGTAACAGCAATTTCTTTTGAAGCATTAACATCAGAAATGAAAATAATGAAGCTATGCTACCAAACAGAAAATATTCCAAATGGAAAATGTAGGTGAAAAGTTCTGTAGTTCGCCTTTCTTTTAGAACAACGCAGAAAAGCTCTTACATGTAGTTTTAGAATATCTAATGTGTTAGCATAACTTCTTTTAAAAAGGCTACTGATGAGTATATTTGGGTTAGTGACAGAGAAGTCAGAAAAGCACATCTAAATACTCTTTTAGGTTAAAATATTAGAAACAAATAGCCATTATGTAGTAAAGTAATGTGCAAACTCAACAGGAAAGCCATCAAGCCACAACTGAAAAAGCTGAAATCAGCCTCTCCACATTTTTCAAGGAAGGCATGACACTTGCTGAATGGCAAATTCTTATAAATTTGGTACTGCATTGTTAAGAGGAATTGTTACTGCGTTAACTGAATAATGGGAACAGTCCTGACAAAAAAAATATGACCAGGTTTTACTTTCCATTAACCCTTCCCAGCCTGGACATGTGAGCATGCAAGTCCATGTAAAACACTGAATAAAAGCTGTGCTGGAAGGTGTGTAGCAGCAGTGCAAGTGTAGGGGCTTTTCTGAGTGGACATAAGGTGCTTTTCATGAACTGCATGCTCTGAAGCTTGCTGTGGTTTTGGCACATACCATTCCTGGTGCATTTTAGTGTTCTCATCTCACACCTTTATCACTGGCCCCTCTGGTCAGGCCATTTTTGAGCAGGGAGGAAGGGTTAGTTGTTTTGCAGACAAGGTCTGATTTACAAAGTTATTCAAGTATTTGAAGGTGCAGACAAGCATCTCATGGACTTCAGAGACCTTTTTTCCATCCTGTCAGGCACTATCTCCATGTTAACCCTTCAACAGACCTATGACAATGTGACCCACAAGGTAACAGTGGGTGGCTCTGATTCTATTCCCACTCGACACTGCCTGAACTGTGCTCCAGCAAAGCTCCTTCAGGTGAAGTGTGAGCTGCAAGTGGGAAGAGAAACCCTGCAGAGGGAAACACCTGAGCTGGAAACCTGCCTCTTCCGTGGTGCCACCCTGGGGACAGCCCCAGGTGTGCCTCTGGTGAAGCTCTGGGTTCACAACGTGCCAGGCTGGGGAGGGTTAAAAGCGGAACGGAGCCCCAAGCTTTGAACTAGACAATTCTTGGAAGTGTTCTTTCGTACCTTTCTTTGTCATCTTTACTAACAGATGAGTCTCGTTTATCTACATCTCTATCTCTGTCATGAGCTGCAGCAGATGAACTGCGCTCCAGCTCTCCTGGCTTCAGCCAGGGCGGAGGGGTCGGGAACGAAGGAGGAGTTCGGTGCAGTCGGTTCCAGGGCTCGTGAGGGTTGCTAAAGCTCTGCATACTGGGGCCATCCTTGTGGCCGAACATTGAGTTGGGTGCTGAAATGGTGAAGTGGAAAACAAAAAGGTTTAAGAAAAAGGTATGCTCTAGTGAAGGTACTTACCAAAACAACTTTTACAGCACTCAGAGTTAAAATGAATACATATTATTGGGAGCTGGAAAAGGAAAGGAAATTAACAGAGATTCATTAGAGGGTCTCATTCCTAAAAATGGGCAGGCATCTGACAGCTCTTTTAATTGGAAAGGGAAATGCTGTGGATAAAATTGACAAGGGATGAAGGAGTAAGGTAAAAGTGACAATGATCCTTATTCCAAATATTTTGGAGACGTCGGAAAATGACCATTACAGGGACTATAAATAATGGAACTTGTTGCATTTGGTCCTGAACCAAAATAAAATAATACGTGACCAAAATCATGCCAGGTTTGTAGTATGAAGAAAGAGAGTGACTTTTAAAAGGATGATTTTCTGTGACTGGCCAAATTTAGAGAAATGTTGATGATCCTGGACTAGGAAATGCAGGTTAGTGATCTTTTCCAGGCACATGGCCTGGGCTACTAGTGAGAAGGGAAAAGAAAAATGTTTCCATCCACAGCTCCCTAGCTGCACTTATTATTTACTTCTGAACATGCAACAAAACCATGGAAAATTTCACAAACACTCAAAGGTTCTATTTTTTTTTTTTTTTAATGAACAATGTAATGGTGACATTTACCACTAGGTTGAACCCAAACTATTAAGTAATTAACAGAAAACGATTTACTGACGACTGAAAAAGGTCGCTTTCCAAATTCCCATCTCTTAGTGGTAGGTGATGTAATCAATCAGTAGCAAAGGGAGCAAACAGTCCCCTCGGTGCATCTGCAGGGCTGCAGAGCAAGGAGGGTCATGTGCAGGTACTCACTGACTGTGGGGTTCCCGAGCCCCCCGAAGGCGTTGCTGCCCACGGCGGTGAGGCCGCTGAACGACGCCGGCCGGTTGAAGGGCTCTGCAAACCAACACAAACAGCTCAAACTCCCTGATGGTGCCAGCTCCCATCCAGCACCCCTGGGGCATCCTACTGCACCCCAGCTGTGCCCAGCAGTGCTGGAACAGCATCCCCCCACAGCACAGCAGGGTTCTGAGGGGCTGCGACACAGAACATGGGTGTTGCTCCTGCCCACACCCATGGCATTGCCTACCAGAGAATCTCCCTCTTACAGAAAATCGAGATGTTAAAATACACATGGTACTTCAATTGAAACCTCCAGTTTTACTTCCTTTCATTTCCTGCCATGGTCTTCCTCAGGAAATGTCCCTTGCAAGTCAGACTGTCATTAACTCTGGCAACTGTGCTCCAAACAGCTTCAGGCCATGTCTCCTAAACCACAGCCAGGGTATAAATAAAATCTCTTGTTACACTGGTATGTCATGCTGCCCTGAACATTCTGTGGTTCCCTTGGTGTTTATTGCTAATACTACATGGAAAACTGGTATAGACTGAAAAATGCTGGAGCAATTTTTTTATTTGATGCACACAAGCAACAGGAATATCATATAAAGCAAATTCTCGCTTTATTTTGGAGCAGTCTAACAGTTTTGATGAAGTCACTTCTGATAAATACCAGCAGAGAGAAAAAGAAGCCCAAAGACAGCATTTTCCACAGGCAGCAAAGTGCAGAAGGATAAACCTGCACTGTGTGTTTGCTGTACCAGTTTGGTGACCCTCCTAAATCCCTCCCCATGCAAAATAAAATAATGCCAACTCAGTCTTGGATGCTCTCATAAGGAGCAGCTCACCTCATCACAACAGCAGTAGGTTAGAAAGGAAATAACAGCATCTGGTAACTTGGGTGGTTCTGGTTTTAAATGTGTATTCCCTAATTTTCACTATCAGACACATGAGGCCAGATCACAAGATTTTAAAGTTATATTTCCTATTCACTTTAAGGGAAAAAGAGACATCTAAATAGGAGTTAGAAAAAGAGACATCTCTGTGATCTGAATCATTGTCCTTAAGGTGTTTTTTAGACTGGTTTTAAGCATAACTCCAGTGAAACCCAGCCAGCCCTGTCACTCTGCTCCTCTAATGCCCAGAAGTATTTCAAACCAGTCAGTGACACTATTCTGTGTATTTAGAACTTCTACCTGGGTAAAGACTGAAATCAAACTGCTAAAATGTGCCATTTGTAGAGGTCAAAAAGCAGAATACTCAGAGTGTCTGCACACAGGAAGTCTGTCATTTCCCAGTGGTAAATGTCTCAGTTGTGTTCCCCATGGGCTGAGAGAGGACGTACCTAAGTGAGCAGCTGGGTTGAGGAAGTTGCTGTGGTGGGGTGGTGGGCCAAAAGGGGTCCCGGCTGGATGCCCCCCACCTGCCAAAACAAAGCAAAAGGATCAATTCCCAGCAACACTCCCAGAGGGACTCGCTGTGCTCTGGGCTGGGCTGGCTCTTCTTAAACAGCTCATGTGAGCTGACACTGCTGGGCCCTGCGTGGGGCTCTCAGGATCCTATGCAAAGAGAGGCTGCTTTTCCAAACAGAAATACCCAGTTAGAGGATAAGGGATGCAGGGGAATGAATGTTTCAGGTCAGAAACAAGAAGGAAATGCATGTGAAATACAGCTTATTTCCAACATCTCATCTCCATGATCATCAGACATCACTCTGGGAGGAAATGTCCCTTCATTGACTACCTGAGCAGCGTTTCAGCAGGTTGGGCTTTTATAAAAGCATACAGAATCATTTTTAAATATTTATCAAATAGACTAATAGCCCCTGGCATGTCTTGCAGAGAGTTCAGAAGCCAAAGCATATGGGAAATTCATGGCAAGGATTAGCATTTTAATGAGCAAGGAGCAAGAAGGGGATTTCACTTCTCAGTACTCACTGGCTGTGGAGAAGAGAGTCGAGGGCCGAGCCAGGTCATGGGGGTGGTGGATGGCTCCAAAAAGGCTGGGGCCTGGTGGCCTGCTCAGAAATTCTGGTTTCAGGCCAAAGTCCAGCTTGTGTGGGTCAGACTGCATCTGTTTCTGAAACGGAAAACAGGATTTGGAAGAGACTGAAAAGGTAACAGCAAAAGACACTTCCAGAATTATGAGTAGAGCAGTTCATTCCTACTGATGTTTTAACAAGAATATTGGTTTTTGGCACCCTGAGCACAGGTGCACAGCTGTTTTCCTGGAAGGGAGATCTAAGGCAAAGAGGGAAGAGCTCAGGCTCCTGCGAATTTCCTGCAAATTTCACCAGTGTTTTCACATATGCTCACATCCACCCCTCCAGGGTTCAGCACAGAGCTGCCTTCAACAACAAACAAAGATCTCTGAAGAGGCCTCAGACACTTGCTGAGCTGTAAGGACAGGTCTGTCCCACAGCAATAAATGGAAATGTCAGCTTGGTTGAGGTCCCAGGTGGGCAGGGGTGTTACAAGACCAGACAGGACACCAGAACCACTCATTTCCAAGGGAAAGCTGTCACCAAGAAATGCTGGGTGCAGAGCATCCCCCAGAGCCTCTCTGGCTGCAGTGAGGAGCTAAAAGAAACCAAAGTGCAGAGCAAGAGTGTTTGAGTCCCACCCTGACAGCTCCCACTCCACACTTAAAGTGCTGCACATCTTTATTTACATGTATTAGAGTCAGCAGCCTCTCTTTTGTGAGGGGAATTTGCTGAGGCAGCTGTACTGTGAGTGATAAGCAGATGAAGGATGGGCTCTCCTTTGTGCCACATCCTGGTTTCAGTGGTGCCTCCTTTAGGAGTTCTATAGAATGAGGCAAGAAAACCAAATTCCCAATTACCTGTGCTGCCAGAACTCCCTAAATGCAGATTGCTGATTAATTGTGCAGGGCAGCTGAGAGGATTATTAAAAGGGTAACATGGAACCAGGAGATGTTAACAGTAATTCTGGAGCAGGCTATGCTTTATAAATCAGTACTCAATACTGTGCCAGCCCCGAGTACAGACTATTACAATGATATAAATATGCATATTAAAAAGTTATGATCAAATTAATGTGCATGCATAGTAGCTGTTTTTCAAGTGCTAGAAACACGTCTGTGTAGTCATGAGAATCAAAAAAAAAAGAAAAAAAGAAGGCAAACAAGAAATAAAATGAGAAATGAAGGCATTATCTGTGTCTGGAGATAATGGCCTAAGAGAATACTGAAATGGCAAAGCTGGCCAAGTTAAGGTCATGTCTTTTAAGAAAGTAACACTGAAGTGCTTTAATAGTTAAAAGGAGTTCAGAAAATACAAATGCCTGAGTTGAAACCTGTGTGCCAGATTTTTATGCTGTGAACTCTTTTTATTCTTTTTTAACAACCAAGTTATAAACCCCTGACAGGCATTACTCAGTACAGCAAAAGCTGGCTGAAGCTTTAATTGCAGCCATATGAATGGTGCTGCTCTAAGTAATGAACAAATCCCCTGTCTGAAGAGGAACAGGAATACCATGGATGTGTTAAAAGATTTCTGAATGTGTTGGTTTACTTTAAAATAGTACCAGAGAAATGGTCAGATTTCTTTTATCCCCAGCTGCTGTTCAGGGGAGCACCCCCTCGATGCCAATCCTTCCCTAATGCATTCCCACAAAATGTGTAACACCTTCACGTGGTGCCCGTGAAAATCAATGTGAATGTCTGCTCTGCTGTCAGATCAGGCTGGAAGGCCTTTCCTAAAGGAGAGAGGCCCAATTATGGAGCATAAATCCTCTCCTGAGCTGTGGTCAGTGTAAGGAGGGTGTAAATGTGCCCTGAGCTGCTGTGCAGCCCTGCAGAATTCCTGTGGCGTGCAGAGGTTGCCCAGGTCTTGCTGCAGAGGCACAGGCAGCCAAACAGCATCCACAGCTGCATGCAATTTTTCCTGAGGTCAGGAAGGTTGTGCTTTAAAGCTTCCCATTGTGCCTGCTCCTTCAGTGCCTGCTGCTGCCCTCTGCAAGCAATTACTAGGCCAGATCGTTACTGGCAGCAGGCCTGTGGCACTGCATGCAAACTGGAAATGAGCCCCTGTGATTCCCTGCTCTGTGGTCACACAGCACCTTCAGCTTGTGCAGGAGAAAAGGCACCTTCACAACCATGGGGCAGAAGGAGAAATTGTCCTGTGTGAGGCTTCAGGCAGAGATTTCACCCTTTGTGGTCACAGGAGGAGGGGGGACATGGGGACACCCCAACTCTCCTTACTGACCAGATACACTTCTCATTTATTCTTGACGATATCATCATGCACAGCCTCAAAAACTCAAGCAACATCCTTTCATGTGCTTCTGGGCTTAATTTCTGCTTTTTTTTTTTTAACATGCAAGGTAGAAAAGTATGAGGTAAAAGAAATGGCTGCATGAAAATAGCATTTACTGTGAGTTATAAATATATTGGTTTGACCTCTCTCTGAATATCAAATCAAGGAAGATTCAAAGGACATAGATAGCGGGGGAATAATAATTTCATTCTAAGAAAATACCTTTTCAATAAAATAAAGAAAAGGACATATAACTCTCTAGGTCTATAATCTTGTCTTTTTTGATAATGGGAAGATGAATGAAGATCACTAGCAGGGGAAACATAAGGAAGCAGAGAAGAGAGATATGTCTGCTGCAGCAAATTAACCTGTCAACCTTGTTTAAAAGGGTTATTTTTAAACTCTATTAGCTGCAGGTTTTCATTGCTGTTCAACATCTTCATATTCTTAGAGCACTACCCTATACAATTGGAGTGCATACACAGACTGCAGAGTGCTGTGCATTCCATGGTAATTTTAGTTTCTAACACAAGCTGTTGACTCCTGAAGTATGAGCAGTGAAGAACAGCAACCACTCCTGACTTACTGCAAAACTTCAGGAGCAACACAAGATGTTTCAGTGATGAGCACAATGAAAATACCATGAAGGGAAAGAAACCTTCCCAGAGCTCATGTGCAATAGAAGTACAGTTACAGTAAGAATGGAAAACTGCCCAGGGCCTTCACCCTTAAAGTCTCAGAGCTTCAAAAATAATTATGACAGGACTCCATCCCTTAACCTTCGGTGCAGTGAGGCAGTGCCTGATACCACAATGTTGAGCTGACTTTTTAGTGGATCTTAGAGAAATCCAGCAGCAAGCTTGAAAAAAGCAATTTCTTCTCAAGTGTCTTGAGCTGTAACACTTCTCCATTTCTAAAGGGAACATTTGCAGGTTCCCAGGAGAACTTTTGACAAAGAATGTAAATATGAGAAAGATGTTTTGATGGGGTATTTTCCTTGGCCAAGGAAAAAGCTTTATCTGTTTTCATATACTGTGGGACACTGTGCTGTTCATGGACAGACACACACAATCTCTCTGAGCAGCTGCTTGCCAGAGAGAGAGAAAAAGCTTTCTTGCTTTTGCTTCTGCATTTTTGCATTTTGCTTGATATACTTGCATGAAATGAAATGAAATGAAATGAAATGAAATGAAATGAAGTAATAAATACAGCCTTCTGAATTTCAAATCTATGAATATGGAGTCTTTTTGTGGATCAGGCCCTAGCATTAGGGCTTCATTATTCCCACATCACAACATCTCCCAAGAGGCTGTGCCTGCCTGGGCAGCCCAGACACATCCAGGTGCCAACCTCCAGCCATGAGGGCTGTGAAAGGAAGAGTGATGGGAACCTGTGCATCCACACTGGGTAAAGCATCCCAAGGACAGGAGAAATCTTCCTGAGCCCTCTCCTGCCCCTGAACATTAGTAAGAGGAATGGGATACACATGCCCAGCTTCTCCAGCTTAAAAAAATTCCTAATTGGATACATTTGTGTTCTCAGCCATAAAAAAATAAATAAAAGCCATGTTGTTCACCCCTCCAAGCTACAAAGCTGTAGTTATTGCTCAGGATCTGCTGTCCTGCTCCAGCACATCCCAGACATTCTGCTGGGACTCTGCCTTTAGCTTTTCACCCTTACACCAACTCTCAGAAATGAGGCTTCTGCTCAGTGCTGTGTGTGGTCACTTTACCAAGGCTCTGGCCATGGCACAGAAGTGCCCAGGTGAGAGCCACCCCTCCTCTCAGAGCTCTGCTCTGTGCCCTTCAGCCCCAGTCCAGGCCCAGCACTGACCTTGACTTTCTGTTGGTGATGGTAGATCTGCCAGGCGATGTGAACGTGCATAGCACACCACTTGCCAGGTTTCTGGAAAAACAAAACATATGTATCAGCAACTTTCAAAAATTGTGATGCTTTATCCTATTTCTAGAAGAAAATAGACCCTGAGCCCTGTCTGGTTTGGTCTGGGGTATCTCCACACCAAGACAGCTGAAAGCAAAGGGTCTCCCTTCAGTGCCTTCCCTCTCCATCCTCCTGGAAAACTGGAAATGAAAAGACTTTTGTCCCTTGCTAGGGAATTTATCTGGCTACCCCTGAACACTCCAGTTTGACACACTCCTCTGGTGCCACTGGCTGAGAGTGCAGCTTGTGCTGCTGAAAGCTGTAGAGCTGTGTCCCAGCCAGCAGCTGCCCTGCACTGCTGGACTCTGCACAGCTGCACACTCAGGTCATTTCCACAAATGCTAGGATTAGCATTTCCACCAAAAGATGAAAATGAAGTGGTTTAAAAGGTCACTCTGATTTTCAAAATTCATCTGACTCCTTCATGTCATTGCTGATCTGTCCCTTCAAGACTTCAGCTCATAAATGTACTGAAAACACTGGAGGTCACTCAATTCACTCTGTTTGGGATGGTCTTTGCATCCTCCCTGTCACCCCTGAGTCACAGGGAGGAGAGAGGGAGGCAAGAACCAGAGAATGCTTGTTAGGTCTCCTGGTTGAGTTTGTACTCCATTTCCAGCACAGCTGGAGACTTTGTCTGGCAAAGACTTGTTTGAAGATTTACTTTCTCCAGGTTTGTTACTTAGGGGTCTGTAGTTACCCACACAAGTAATAACTCCTGCAGATTTGGAAATTATCACAGGAATTCAAGAGTCTCCTTCAGCTACTCGTGAATTAAATGTTTCACAAACTATGGCACATGGTCTGCCTTCTATTTCAAGGTGTGTATCCACCAATAATTAAATCATAAAAAATAAACTCTATCTCACAGACATACTCCCCTAAGCTTGAGCCTTTTGCTAATTCACAACAAATCACTTTAGTGATTTAGTAAGTTCCGATAAAAATCTAGATCTTCTTCTTGAATGTCTTGAAAAATTAACAAAACCCCCTTTTGGATGACTGATAGACTGGATCTTGAGATCCTTATTTCTAAAATATTCTGTCTTTGAAGTGGACTGTCTGTCTCCAGTGGACAGTGAGATACCTGGGTGGGATGTACCCCACTGAATAACACTGAAAACCCACAGTAAAATAATGAAGCAAACTCCTTCAGAGTGCAGTGAAATAACAGGAAATCACTGCCAGGATCTCTAGGAGCTGCCTCAGGAAACCACAATGGAAGCATCATCAATATTTAACCTCGAGTATTCATTGAGGGATTGCATGAGAGGAGCAAAACTTCCAACTTTGGAACTCTGCCTTGTCCTCGAGTGATCAGGAGCTGCAGGAGTGCCATGCTCTCCCCCAGAGCAGGGCAGGACAGCCCAGGTGACACTGGCAGCTCTCATTTGGAATTATTCACCCGATGGGACTGAGCCGAGCTTGACAAACAGGGGGAGCATGGGAAGATTTCTTACCCTCAGCATGGGCCTGAACGGATCTGTCAACTGTGAAGAAGAAATGACAGCTTGGTTACACACCTGTCACTCAAACAATTGCTCTAATTAACAAATTTGTATTGCTTCATTAAGAGACGAACTTAAAATGTTAGAATTTTACTTTCAAATGAAGCCCTTTTGGATAATAATTATGAGCTGCTGCCCCCTCCCCCTGGCTGTGGCACCTGAGTGCTGAGGAGCAGCTCCAGCAGCCTCACACAGAGCTCTGGCCCCTGGCAGCAGCAGCAATTTGTGCACTTAATGCCACAGAAATGGCTGCTTAACTGCACTGATGGAACACAGATCTGTCCTTTGGGCAAACTCCTGCTCATCTTCCAGAGCTCCTCAGCTCATGGCAGGGCTGGAGGATGTCCAGCAGTGGCTGGAATGGGGTGTCAGCCATGCCCTGCCCACCAGCAGTGTGCCCATCCACCAGCCATGGCATCAGCCTTGTGCCTCACTGATGCCCGAGCTCTTCTGACATAAATGGGCTTTGCCTTAATTATTTTCACACTGAAACAGATGTTGATAAACAGGGCCCATATAAAAACCCAATTTTCTCATTTTTATTTTTGATATGGCCTGTTGGTTTTTTTTTTTTAGTAGATTATTTTCTTATTCCCCTTTTTTGCTCATATTTCATCAATAAATGCTGGGAAATAATTCAATTTATTGGGTACTGCTCATTTGTTTTGGATTTTCTGTTTTGAAATGCAATACTAAAGGAGATTTATAGGTGCAGAAGGTACTTAGCAGATGCAGTGATGGCACAATGCATCATCTTGAAATAATCGAAACTCACTCCCAGTTGAAAGGGAACATAAAGCTAAATGACTTCCTGATGGGAGGCTCTGGTTATCTCTGCACTTAGACAAACAAACAGAATTGTGGTTCCTTTTGGTGTAAAGCTCAGCAACCCAAAGCACTGGAACTTGGCACAAGGCAAAGATAACAGCTCTGCAAGTTCAGCCATGCCCCAACCTGGAATTTTAGGGAGAGCTCCTCAGTGCTTTTGTCTGAGAGTTCTACTAAAAATATTCCTGTGTGAAGTTCCTCATGGCAAACAATGGCCATGAATTCGAGCACACCAAGAGCCCTCGGGCAGAGAGACAAAGTGCTGAGCCAATAAATGCTGGAATTCAGAAATCCAGAGGCACCAAGTGATCAATAAAGTGCATCCGTATTTCACTGGGGCAATCAATGCTACAGTAACCCAGGGAATAGCTGCCATTAGCCACATTAAAAACAATTACAGAGTACAAACACAAATCTTGGGGAGGTTTGTACATTTTCTATGCTGCATTGGACTTCTATGCCTTTACCCCTGGGCCTGGGGGGAGAGAGCTGCCAGCAAGAACAGAGCTCTGCCATTGCACAGGGGCTGCTTTAAATGTTCCCACAGAACTTCTGCAGCCCTCACTGATGAAACAGCTCAGACAGCTTTGCTTTTAGGGTGTTAATGTGGACACACTGAGGAGGGCAGCTCAAGCATTCAAGGTTTTCAGGAGGAACAGATTTACATGAGAAAAAGAAAACAATTTTTACAGACCCGTGGATCTTTCTGTAGAAGGGTGTGTGGGACCGTTCCAGGTCTGGCTGCAACATCAATAGGATTGGAAGTCTGGAAATTGCACAAGGAAGGACAACATTAATGAGCTGCACAGCACTAACAATGCCTACAAGCAATAGAAAGTCCAAATAATAGTTCTTGATCATTACATTGCCTAAGAAATGGAGATAAACTTTTTACAAAGGAAAGGAGAACCATTATAATCCACTCACTAATATGGGTATTATCATCTCCATACCCACTCTTTGATTGGTCACCCATTTCCCATTACTTAAATCAAAACCACTGAGGGACCAGTGACTGTTTAAACTGGAAAATCTTCTAATGTGAAAAACCTGATTAGGAACACATTTATGACACAGCATCAAAAGCAGCATTTGGAGGACCCAGCCCCTGCTCTGCTGATTATCACTGATGCACTCAGCACACAGAGCATCCCTGCACAAGGACCTCAGCTCCATCCACATGGACTGCCACAAAATGGATATCAAGAAAAGTAACATCCAGTTGGGAAAAAAAAGAAAACCTTTCCCATTATTTGAATGTAAATAGTCAGTGAATAAAATACAGCTTTATTGGGGGGGGGGGGGGGGGAAACAAACAAAAAACCCCAACCCTGCCACATTTAGACAGAGCTTATTCCTATGTCAAAATGAAGAAAATAGAAATCAGCTCCAGCATAACTAACAATTAAGTAAGAGAGTTGTTAACAGTCTGATTAGCATACAGACGAAGAATCCCTCTAATGAACTGCAATTTACATATTCAGTCATTAGAGTGGATGGGCCAATTTAAGGAAGAAGGTGTCTCCTCTGCAGAAATTCCAGTCCTGATTTCAGTCTTTCATTGCAAACACTACAGACTGTGACTTCCTCCCACTGATAAATAGAGAGTGTCTCCATGAAAATGAAAGAGAAAAATCCCTGACCTCACCACATTTCTGTCTCCCAGCTATCACCCATGAGGAGAGCCAAATCAGTGTTCTGCACTGTGCTGGAGCCGGGAGGTAATTATGGAAATGAGTAAACAATAATGAACACCATTCCTTAAAATCCTGATAATTACATGACCTTTCATTAATGCACACTATCTGAGAACTAATTATATTGCTTCTAAAGTTAACTGTGCCATTATATAAATATATATTTTTTTAAATGTTTGCAGATGTATCTGAACCTAATGAGAAATAACTTCTCTTTGTAGTAAATTTGGGAAAAGGCCATGGTCCCCTGTGGAATTAAGCTGTAAGTGAGGCCCCAGCTGCTCCAGGATGTGAACCACACACTAACCCTAGGCTGCCCTGGCTCCCAGGCTGTATCTGAGCAGTGCCAGGTAATTCCCACCTTACCTTGGGCTGGAAAGCTCCTTGCAGTGAGCCAAAGGGGCCGGTGGGAGGGATCATGGGAGGAATACCTGATACAGCTGGAGGATAGGAGTGAAACAGCTGCAAGAGAAAGAGAAGAACATCAGCACCGAGTCACAGGAGCGCAGGCAGGACACAGAGAGAGTTCCTGCAGCACAGCAGGAAAATGTTACATGGAGGAAACTGAGAGAGGCATTGAGGTGATCTCATTGCAACAATGTTAGTTAAAGCACTCGATGGGATGCTCACAGATGTCATGAGGTTTAGAGCTTAAAAGCAGTTCCAAAATCAGACAGCCAGCAACCTGTTCCTGCCTTGGGCCAGCAGAGCGTAAAGGAGACGTTTTCTCCTCAATTATTAATTTTTAAATTGGAGAGAGGTTTTAAATGGTTTCAGCCTGCGAGTCGTTTCAAGAGAAAAGGCAGAATCCTGAGCTGAATGAGACTCAGAAATCTCCTGTTTAAGTGGAAAAAAAAACCCCTTATGAGTTCTAGGATATTGTATCATTAAAACTCCATTAGTACGTTGGGATTTTAATGGTATCTGTAAGGAAATGAGGAAAATATGCACAATTCTTACTTCATTAGCCTGTCTGAGAGGATATCCTGCCATATCTAATATTAGCAGACAGACAATCTGATTTGTTAAAGATTAGCATTTAAACAAAATGTTAAGGCAGAACCTCCCAGAAATGTAGGGGACTTTTTATAAAGAGAGACTGCTCAGTACAAAAATGTGCCCAACTCCACTGACCGCCCTGACCCTAGTGCTCTGTCCTAAGAGAACTTGGGAAAAAAACACAAAAAGCTGCTCTGTGCTAATGTAGACAAACACAAGGGAAACAAGCAGGTAAATTAAACAAACTAATTGTTCCCTGTGAGGGTGGGCAGGCCCTGGCACAGGGTGCCCAGAGCAGCTGTGGCTGCCCCTGGACCCCTGGCAGTGCCCAAGCCAGGTTGGATGGGACTTGGAGCAGCCTGGGACAGTGGAGGTGTCCCTGCCACGGCAGGGGTGGCACTGGGTGGTTTTTAACATCCCTTCCAACCCAACCCAGTGTGTCATTCCACGATAAACCACAACATCCCAATCTGCCCTTGGCTCCGTGCTCTGCCTGTGAACCTTTTGCTGAAACAGGAAACTCGCCCAGTTCCATGAAAATGCTGCTACCACACACCAAAGTAATTTCTGCTGGGAGTCATGGAGTCAAAGCATCACACCCCAAACCCATTCCCACCATGAAACCTCTGGATCTCAGAGGGGATGGATCTAGGAGGGGATGGATCTCGGAGGGGATGGATGTCAGAGGGGATGGATCTAGGAGGGGATGGATCTCAGAGGGGATGGATCTAGGAGGGGATGGATCCAGGAGGGGATGGATCTAGGAGGGGATGGATCTCAGAGGGGATGGATCTCAGAGGGGATGGATCTAGGAGGGGATGGATCTCAGAGGGGATGGATCTAGGAGGGGATGGATCCAGGAGGGGATGGATCTAGGAGGGGATGGATGTCAGAGGGGATGGATCTAGGAGGGGATGGATCCAGGAGGGGATGGATCTCAGAGGGGATGGATCTAGGAGGGGATGGATCCAGGAGGGGATGGATCTAGGAGGGGATGGATCTAGGAGGGGATGGATCTAGGAGGGGATGGCTGCCAGCTCCACTGGAATTGCCACCCAAAAACCTAACAGGGTTCCCTGGCTGAGACCAATTCCCCTCTGACCACGGCTGAACAATGTCAAACTACTGTGTGCTACTTTTAAGATCAAAATAAATGAGTTAATGGCCAATTGAACAGAAGCAGGACTGGGCAAAGTCAAAGACTGGACATGAGGGGTGGGAAAACATTGAGCAAATCCCATCCCAGAGTAAATTGGTACCACAAAGTTGTGATGGATTTGGTTATGCCAGGCATACACGTGTGCTTTTCTTCATCATTTTTCCTTCCACTGCCTTATCTTGCAAGGTCATTTTTCCACATTATATTTACTGAAAGCTGAGAAAACATTTCAGAGGTATCAGAAGATTTTCTCAGTTAAAAATCCTGGTATTGAGCCTCTGTTCATGTTGCTGCTGTTGTTTTTAATTCTATTTAATTTGGACCTGCTCCATCCAGTGGTGCAGAAAACATTCTGAGATTAGTTGATACTGAACTGTAGGCATTTGAAAAACCATTAAGAGATATTTGTCCTCATTTACAATAACTTTTAATGAGTAAAATGTGCTTTAAATTCTCCAGTGTCTTCAGTCTTTAATTCTCTGTGTAATGGACTAATTCTAAGTGATGGGAAAAGACGTAATACTTCGTATTCTATTGGCTATGACTAATAATAAGGAATTCTTTCCTCTGAGTTTTATAACAACTGGTAAGTTAATTAACTGTGACCTTTCCTCAAGGTCAGAATTATTAATAAAATATAAACAGTGTATCTCCACAATTAATTTGTATCAGTTAAATTCCTCCAGCTTTCAGAATGCACCTTTCATAGCCAGTGCTTCCTTTTTCTCCAGTATTCCTTCTCCTTTGAGCAGCAGTTTTCCCTCCTCCCTTTCCTTGGGGAACCATGCAGTGACCACAGCTTCCCTTGGCCAGGCGTATGTGATGCTAAACTAGACCTGGCATGAGCTGTAGGTAAAAGCAAAACCTCACTGTGCTAAAAGAGAAGAAATAACATGATTTAGAACTCAACATTAGCTCCTATGTGAGCTGCACTCCCTGTTCCAAAGCAGATGGATTTTAAGTCTCAAACAGACCTTGTTCTCCTACAAAGCTCACCTACACTCACTGCCACCTTTTTGTAAGGTATCTGAGCTCCTGGTGTGGGGCTGTAGCTGTCGTCCCTAGGAACAGCTCTGTGGAACTGCCACAGTATGGCAGAGTCTGTGTTTCTCCAGCCCAGTTCAGGGTCTGCTCTGTGCTCCTGCAGCTGCTCCAGGCAATTCCTGTTCCCTGGACACTGGGCTGGGCTGGCTGGAGTGGGACCAGGGGCACACTGGGCTGGCCTGGCCTGGCTGGGGTCAGGGACATTCTGTTAGCCCAGTGCAGACACCACGGGCACCCCCTGGGACCAGCTGCTGAGTGTCCCACAGTGCCCATGGGGCAGCCCCTTCCCCAGGAAGGCAGGGGGAATCAGATCCGTGCCTCGGGCCCCAGCACAGCTCCCTGGCTAAGGGAGCACAACACGGAGCTTTCCTGACCTTAAAGGGGGTGAGGCCATGACCTCTGCAATCCAGGTAACTCCCAGATTTCTAAGAGGTTATTTGACTGACTTTGAACAGCAGATACAGCTGAAGATCTCTACAACACCTCATATCCTACACTGCCACCTTCATGGATTTGTCTAAAATCCATGTCCTGTCTCCCAAAGCCGTGCTCCTGCTGGGACCCTCAGTCTGTCTCCTGAGCCCACGTGAAGCTCAGCACACCAGAGTGCAGTTTAACAGGTGAGCAGCAGTGCCCTTTGGGGTGCCCTCCTGCTAGTGCCCTCCTGGAGCTCTGAGCCTCTCTGGGTCACAGCTGCTCAAAGGAGGTGTCAGACATGGCCAGGGCTGCTCAGGGGCACACAGGCTGTGAGCAGGGGTTGTGTTTAATCCACACACCATTGTCTTAATCAGTTTTTTTTGCCCAGTTCCACTTCTAAGCAAAACCAACACATAAAGCCAAATGCTCTGCAGATTTCTGAGTGCTGATGCAGTACTCCTTCTCTCATCAAAATATTGCTCTTGGATTAAGAAACTCTTGCCAGACACCTGCCTCTGCCAATAGGAAGAGTACAATGGGAGCTCAGCAGCAAATGAATCAGTGGATTCAAACCCTTAGGAGCAGAATCTTTACATTTAACTGGAATTTTAAAAATCAGTTCATCTCAATAAGTAATGTTTTTGGTAGCTTAGGTAAACACATCTAGTGCACAGCTGGGTTCATGTTGCTGTCATCAAACAGAGCTTTCAAAACATAACAAGCCCAGTGGATCAGATGAGCCTTTGAAATATGAGTAATACGACAGGTTTTCAGATTTTATCAAACAAAATATGATAGATTGGGAAAACTATTAGATTATCTATCCCTGAAGGATTTGTATGATCGTTTGTCAGTTCATTTCAAGTTTCTTAGCAAAAATATCAGCCCAAGGGTTTGTGGCACAACTGAAACACTGTGATGGAATCACTGCTCTCTCCTGCTTCATGGAACAGTCAGCTCTTGTGTCTCATCTGTTCACATCAAACCTGGCTCCAAATGGTGTGTGAGCAAGAGATCTTTTGATTGGAAAAGCTGATACTGCATCTTCATCAGAAACAAGCACCACAAATGCAAGCCTTCAAAAGCCAAAGCAACCAAGGACGATAATGGTAAATCCTGGAGTGATGATTAGGGAGAGATCTGACACTGTGCCATTGATTGAGTGGTGATCCCAACCCACCACAGAAAAGCAGTGAAGTCAGTTGGAAACAGAGCAATAAAACTCACACTGTGACGGTAGAAGGGGTCAACTTTTGTAGGATATTTGTCAAACTGCAAAGGGATCAAAGCACAAACTAGTTACTTTTTATTTCCTTGCGTTACTTCTGTTGGCAAAATAAAGGACAACTTCTCTCTTATTTGGCAACCAACAGAGAGGAAAAAATACGCAGAAAATCAGTTTCCAGTGAAACTGGGATTTTTCTTTCTTCAGAGTAAACCAAGGTCTTTTCAAGACAGGACAAAGGAGGAGGCCCCAGAGTGCATGCTCCAAGCAGGACTGGCCAGAGCCTCATCCCTCAGTCCTGTGCTGCCACCTGAACCTCACACTGTGACAGAGGGACAGCCCTGCCTCTCCTGCCCAGACAGCCCTGGGCAGCACAGGAGCCCTTCCCCACAGCCTGGCAAACTCTCCGCAATACTTTTGTAATAAAGAATAGAGTTGTGCTCTACTTATCCTCACATTTCTGCCTGGGGTACGCACCATGGGCGGTGCTGGCGTCGGCATGATGGCAGTGGGAGGGATGGCGTGGGGGAAGGGCGTGAAGGTGTGCTGGTGGGTGTGTTGGTGTGTGTGCTGGTGCTGGTGCTGGTGCTGGTGGAACTCTGTCCTCAGGTAGGGCGGGGGGCCCAGCGAGGCACCGCGGTCGGCGCTCTGCGAGGCCAGGAACCGCGTGTTCAGCTCCTGGCGCAGGAGGTCTTGTTCTGAAACACACAACCACAGAACCGCAGCGTTAACGGGCTTGGAGAACACCCTGGAGATCATCGAGTCCAACCTGTGACCTGACACCACCCTGTCACCCACACCACGGCACTGAGGGACACATCCAGGCTTTTCTTAAACACCTCCAGGGACGGTGACTCCACCACCTCCCTGGGCAGCCCCTGCCAATGCCCAGTCACTCCTTCTGTGAGGAATTTTTTTCTAATGTCCACCCTGAGCCTCCCCTGGCCCAGCCTGAGGCTGTTCCCTCTCCTCCTGTCCCTGTTCCCTGCCAGCAGAGCCCGACCCCCCCTGGCTGCCCCCAAGCGCAGCACTGCTGTGAGCACAGCCCCTCCTTGCAGCCAGGGAAGCTCTGCTGGGCACAGACCACAAGAAGATGGAATGACCACCATGAAGACCTTAAAAGCAGTTGTCACAGATTCTGTGTGGGCACATTGGGAACCCTGCTGGGTTTTTCCTGTGAGTTGAACAAAACAAACCCAGGAAAAACATGGCCTTCCAAAAGCAGTTGCTCCCAGGGCACAGGAAACGTCCCTGGTATGTCCAGGTGCTTTTTTGGCTTTGCTGTCACTTTGTTCAGCATGAGTACAGCCTCTCCCCACCAACAGCCCTCCCCAAGAGCCCAAACCCCAAGTACTCTGACTGAACCCAGAGCTGAGTGTCGCACACGCACAGGTGGGGCCGGCACTGCCCCCGTGGCTCTTACCTGAGTAAGTGCTACCAGCCGGGTGTCCTGGAACCTGCAGCGTCCCTGACGTCAGCGGGGGTGGAGGGGGCAGAGCCGTGGGAGGGGCAAACATATTGGGGTGGTGTGGGTGTGCGGGGGGCTGCAGGGCGGGCGGGAAGCTGTGCAGGGGGCTGTGGCTGGCCAGGGACAGCGGGAACGGCGACGCCGACGGGTGGTGCGAGATGTGCGGGGGAGGCGCCTGGGTCTTGGCGGGGGTGCTGCTCCTGCTGCTGCTGTTAACGAGAGGAGAAGCCATCAGGGGTCGGGGGGACAGGGAAAAGCCCCAGCACACAAACACACACCACCCCGGCAGCCCCTCACATCAAACACATCACGGGTGTAGCTTGCATTGCAAATCCCAGTTACCATTTCCAGTCCTACCACTGGGATAGCCCCTTCTCCAACCACCTGCTGCACCTGCTCTGCTATCCTCTGCTCCTGTGGGTCCTGCACACCTGAGCTGCACCTGCTCTGCTATCCTCTGCTCCTGTGGGTCCGATCCTCATAAGCNGAGCTGCACACACTCTGCTATCTCCTACCCTGGGGTTCCTGCACACCTGAGCTGCACACACTCTGCTATCTCCTACCCTGGGGTTCCTGCACACCTGAGCTGCACACACTCTGCTATCTCCTACCCTGGGGTTCCTGCACACCTGAGCTGCACCTGCTCTGCTATCTCCTACTCTGTGGCTCCTGCACACCTGAGCTGCAGCTGCTCTGCTATCCTCTGCTCCTGTGGGTCCTACACACCTGAGCTGCACCTGCTCTGCTATCTCCTGCTCTGGGCCCCTGCACACCTGAGCCATGTTCTCCCTTGCTGCAAGAGGTTGGTATTGTCCCACAACAGCACAGGGGTGACACACAAAGGAGTAATTAGCCCCGTGTATTCATTACTTAATTACCAGGTCCTTTCTACATGACTACTCCTTATTCATGTTTTCAGGCAAATGAAGCTCAAAATCACTGCACTAATAAAAGTTTAATTTTTTTTTTGCTATGAATTACTAAGATGAAAGACTGCAGAAAATGTGAAATGAAGTTGAGAATGGAACAACTAATTTGTGCTTATTGTACACGTAATGTCCGTCTCTACCCTCACAATAAAATGAGATAAGACGAGTCATCAAAAGAAGTATTTGTGATTACACTGGTTGCCATTTTTCAGGTTTCATTTCCTACTAATGAGTATTTAAAATACATTCATGGAAGGCTTAATTCTCCTTGTCTTTATTTCAAGTAACTACATGCTTCTATTGCAGTGACTTTTAAAGACAAGCAATACCACCTTGGTTAAAAATAAATCCAGGTCTTAAAACACCTCCCAGTCTTTAGTGAAACCATGAAGCAACCATGATGCTGCTTCCCCAGGTCCTGAAGGTCACATCTGCCTGATGGGAGCTCAGACTTGGAGAGTGGCAACCCAGCTTAGAGCAGGGGAAACCTGAGGTCCCTGACTCAGAGGGACACCACAGGTTCCTGTGCACACGGTGTTTAATCTCACTGCTCATCTTTGTTATCCACAGATAAAAGGTGAGGCTGATCTCACCGTGGCCAGGCGAGAGAAAAACACTGAGGCCTGCGAGATGTCAGCAGAGCAGGAAAACATGGGAGCTGTGAGGGGCCTGGTGTGTGACTGCTGGTGCTGGGCTGTCACCAGCTGGACCTTGCTTGAGGGGCTCCTTGCCTGGGGCATGGCAGCGCTTGGAGAAATCAGATATTCACAGGGACGGGAGGGCAAAACAGTCATCATGGCATGGCAGTGCTTGGAGAAATCACATATTCACAGGGACGGGAGGGAAAAACAGTCAGCCTTCAGAGAGCAGCCCAGCCTGCAGGAACTGGGCTTCTCTTCCCCTGAGCTATACTGTGTAAAATCCCCTCCAAAGACCCAAGTATGGCAGGCAGGAAAATCCAAAGCTAATGAACTTAAAATACCCAGAGTTTATGGGATCACTGGGTCACAGAGAGTGATCCTGGCTCATCTCAGGGGAGGAATGGTTAAATGCCCCAAGTGCCCATTATTTTCCGGGGCTTGGCTGTCACTTCTCTCCTTTATCCAACTCCCCTCCAGGCTCAGTCCAGCACCCCAGACCCCTCTCCATGCACCTACCTTAAGCTGTTGAGGCTGAGGCTGCTGCTGTTGTAGGCAGAGAGCGGCTGCGAGAGGCTCTGGGGATGGGGCTGCACCGCGGGCAGGGCCGGGTGTGCCGGCGGCAGCGGCGACTGCGGCCG
>VZTN01030938.1:346118-391703 GCA_013400515.1 Erpornis zantholeuca
GGCCCTCAGGCGGCTCCAGCGGCGGCGGCGTCACCTGAGGACGAGGGTCTTTAGGCACCACAGGCTCAAGTATTGGGTCTTTGCTGCTGTCCTGGCTCTTCTCTTGGCTCCTTTCTAGTCCTGATATTTTGGGGACAGCTGGGCCCCTAGCACCAGGGTCGTCATTGTCAGCGAGTGCACCAACTCCCAACTCCTTATCTGCAATAGCAACAGAGAGAGAAGATGGGTGAACGTGAGGCAGATGGGCAAACCCAGAGCCACTGCTGGGCCACTCACACTCCGGGCAGTTCCATTTTATTTCCATCAAGAACTGTCCAGGCCAACGTGAAACTGAATCAAATCCCTCTCCTCAAAATAAACCATGTGGCAGAGAAGAGAGACCCTGCTGAGCACTCCTGTTCTCCAGCTCATCACCACTCCCTGACTGAGAGGACAATCTGAGGGAACTGACCCACTGAGGAGCAAATGCCAGCTGAGGAGCTCTGTGCCTTCCCACAGAATGGTTATGGTTGGAAAAGATCTTTAAGATCACCAAGTTCAATCCATCACCATGTTCACCACTAAATCATGTCCTCAAGTACCACATCCACATGTTTTTGAACACTTCCAGCATTGCTGACTGCACCACTGCCCTGGGCAGCCCCTGCCAAGGCCTGAGCACTCTTTCCATGGGGAAATTCCTGCTGCTGTCCACCCTGAGCCTCCCCTGGCCCAGCCTGAGGCTGTTCCCTCTCCTCCTGTCCCTGTTCCCTGCCAGCAGAGCCTGACCCCCCCCGGCTGCCCCCTCCTGTCAGGGACTTGTGCAGAGCCACAAGGTCCCCCCTGAGCCTCCTTTTCTCCAGGCTGAGCTCCTTTCCCAGCTCCCTCAGCCGCTCCTGGAGCTCCTTCCCCATGACACAAGATCTAAACTTTAAAACACACATTAGCAGGGACCCTGCCTTTTTTGGTTTGGCTGGTCATGGAATGACTTACTTCTACTTCCCAACTCTTGAATAATAACGAATATTGTTACAATTTTAACATTTTTACATTGGAGTTTTGCTCACCGGGGCTCTACAGCAATTTCCCACTGGAACTGCTCCCCAAACCTTCTGCCAGAGTGGATCTGATCCATGGCACCCCTTGCAACAAATCCAGGGGAACACTGCTGACCCTAGACCGGGAAGGTGCTGCCTTGCAGGCAGGGGATCAGAAGCACCTTTTAGGGCCATACTGCACAACAACATGGAACAGCTGGACTTACACCATCAGCAGCTACAGAAACAGCCCAAGGGAAACCTGTGAGGTTTGAAGGGGCTTGGGACAAGCTTAGAATTTAAAAAGTCTCCAGTGTTCTCAATAACCCTGAGACAGAAGAACTTTTTACTCCTTTTTCTGCCAGGGGTAAAATGACTAAACACATAATAAAATAATATCCATTCAGAGAAAATTGTTGACAGCTCCAGTGTGCAAAGCCTGAAGTAAAGGAGTGAAGAAATTGAGGGGATGGGGAGTGAACTCTGCCAGCCCATGGCCTGGGCACAAGTGTTTGCCAACCATCACATCCCTGGGGACAGCCTGGCAGCTATGTGTCACTAACATGGCATCATTTGGGTTTAACATCATTAACAGATCAAAAATAAACCACACCAGGTACCCTCTCACTAAGTGTTTTACAGGCCCTGTGCAAGGGCAGGCAGCCAGGTAAAGCAGGGGATTTTCACAGGTTGTAGGCAGGAGATGGGGAGAAAGGGGATAAAGGGAGGCAAACAGGAAGAGCAGAAAAGGAAGAGCAAGAAAGAGGGGAAAAAAGTAAACAGGCTTGTTTGATGAGGACCTACTTTAATCACTTCTGGAGTACTTGTAATAGGCACAGGGGCTCCTGCGCCAACTTGGATTGGAAGATTATGGGGGCGAGAGAGGGACCCCAGAGGGATAAAAACTATTATCTGCCACATGCCCAAGGTCTATCTCACTGCAATAAACTGCAGGTTCCAAGTAAAGAAAACTTTGCTTGCACTAACTCCTTGGATCAATCCTGTTTGATCAAACATTATTAGAAGTTAGACAGAGTGTGACCCACACATGTGTTAAAGCAGGTCCCCAAGGAGGAGAGAAATGAGCAATAGTTTGTTCAGGAATAGGTGGATCTATGTTCCCAGTCCTTAGGGGTGTAGGAGTTACAAGTTTTTGGGTTTGTTGGGTTTTTTTACACAATGGCTTTGAGGACTCGGGCTCGTCACTAGAAATGCTCTACTACATGGCTCTAGCAGGTGCTCTGGAAACCCTGCAGAGGTGATGCTTTCAAAAGTACAGGGAACACCTCACACTCAGTGCATTCATTACATCCCTTCCTTTGGTATTTTTAGCCTCTCTCGTGTGTCACATTTATTGAGCACAGCTCAGTGCTGGGGATCCGCTCCTCCTCCCAGGAGAAAAGGGCTGGGAACGCCACGATCTCCTGGGATTTTCTGCTGCTGCTCACGCCCCCATTGCACAGCCCCCATGCACCATCCCTGTGACTCTGCACTTCCAAGATGCTGCGTGCAGTAAAATAAATGCTATTCCCAAAGTCTCCCACCAGCCGTGCCCATGGGTTCTCCTCTCCCAGTCTGGCCCCAGTGCGCCCACACTGTGCCCCAGCTCGGTGCCAGCTGTGCAGGAGTCTCAGCACACACAGCCCTGCCTGGCTGATGACGAGGAGGTATAAATCAGAACCAATCCTCCATCCCACTGTATCTATCTGGGGAGTTGAAATCCCCCCTCAGTGATAAACGCCACCAATCACAGGTTCCATGAGGAGGGCTCTGGTCTCCATCAAGAGCACTTCAAGGTCACACAGACAAGATTGTTCTTTTCCTACCCTGATTGACTGGCTCAGAGCAAGAACTCTGGGGAAAAAAGCCCTTAATGTCACTGTGACACAGACAACCCAGCTTCATGAGACTGTTTATCATCAGAGGAGCTCATCTCCACCCAAGAGCTAAGCAAGCACCATGCTAACTTTATTTGCTGGCTGTCTTCACACTCTGTTTTGGATAAAGTGGAGTTACTGCACTGGGATTCAGGAGAGCAGTGACTGAGATGTAACTTCCAAGCTGACACAGGCTCCCCTTTTTCTACTGGGTTGATATTGCATCCAGCAACAGCCACTCTTTCACTGAAAAAAGAATAAAGCCAGATTTTGATGCTGAGGTCTGAACATTGGCATTTCCCAGACAGGAAATGCAGCTTCCACTGTTTTCCATTCCTGTGCCCTTTGATGTGTCTTAAACCCCAAATTCCTCTGTTTTTCACTCAAACACAAGACACAGAACTCCAGTTCCCTCCATGACCCTGCTGTGTATGTGACCATCACTGGGTTGGCTCCATCTCAGCAGGGAGTAGCCAAGGCCACCCTGGGGATACCTGTAGGTGACTCAGGTGACCCAGAGTCACCTGTAGGTGGGAGAGGCAGCAAACACCTTCCCCTGGAGACATGGATTTGTATAATCAATGCAGGTAATCTGCAGCTTTCCATCACTGTCTCTCTCCCTAATGTGCAAACCACTAAAATCTGACCTAAACTCTGCCTTCTGGCTCCGTTGTCCCATCTGGGCAGTCCCAAAGAGTTAAAGGATGGCCAGGGGGTGGTCAGCTGGGAACATCACAGCCACAAGACGATGCCCAGCTGTTCCCCACTGACAGAAAGGCCCCACTGGAATTTGCCAAAAGTGACATTCCCAGAGAATCATCAAGGCAGAACCCTCTCACTGTGCCTGGCCAAGAGCTGTTTGCGGATGGGTTCACCACGTCTGGGAGCACCAAAGAGCACAGGAGATGCCAAGAGCCAGCACAGAGTGTCCCATGGCCACCCCAGCCCTGAGTGTCCTGGGCATCCCTGACCTGAGGCACCTGGGGAATGAAATCCCCTCAGGGACATCCCTGCAGGACAATGTCAAACTCACAGCGGCCAAACTTTTTTTCTAAACATAAAATCCTGCACCTTTTCCATGCCCAGGTGTGGAACAGCCAGGTCTGGAGTGCCATCCAGAAACGAGGCTGTATCATATCCTGTCACTGCTCCTTCTGTCTGCATTGGGATTCAGCCTCTCCACGCCTGGCCTCAGGCAACTTCAGAGATCAACTCAGAACCAGCACTAAATTTTCCACTTTCCTGAGAGGAAGGTTTAGGATTAAGCTCAAAGTCCTTATTGCACAAGTGGGAAAACAACAGGAGTTCTCAGTGGTTTGCTGAGCTTTCAGCTTACCAAAGAAATACTCTATAGCATCATTTAATGTTAAAATAATTTTAATTTTCTTTCGCTACTTTGGTAAGTTGAACTATTGACAACACTGTACCTGCCTAACTCAGTTTTTCCCCAAAATTCTTAATACAAGATAAAACCCCAGATCTTTCAAACCCATTTTCTCCAGCTTCACCATGGATAAGTGGTTGGTACAGTTGGTACACACTGTCACAACCAATACAACCCCCCAGGACATCTCTGGGGACATGGAATGCAGGACAGATTTACCCCACAGACCAGCAGCTCTTTACAAGCACTTTACGATGCTTGAAATAATTAATCAGATTTAAGCCCCGATTGTCCATTTCATATTGATTAGACGTTGGTCAGTGCAGTGTGTGGATAGGGAGAGGCAGGTGCCAGGAGCTGTTACTGCCAGGAGGGAGGAGGCTGTGGGTGCAGCAGCCAGCACACATCAAACAGGCCCCAGAGCAGCTCAGCTGTTGTACTGGATACACATAATTTGCTAAAAACAATTTCTCAATTTTAGCACACAGTCATCTTTCATCCTAATTTCCAAGGACACTAACAAAGCATTTGATTATGCAAATGAAGAGCGTGCCTTCGAAAGCACAGCTCCTCGCAGCTCTGTCATCTGCTGATAGCAGTTACTCAGGTATTTAGCACAAGTGAGCAGCAAGGCTGGTGACACACTTTGTACTTAATTATAAAACGCAGAAGAAAATCATTCAGGACAAAAGATTTTGCTACCTCCTGTTAAAAATGTTTATCCTCTGCGATGAAAGGGATTTAATTGTCAACAACGAAGTTGCAGATCAATGAGAAGAGGCACTTAGTGGGATTGCATAAGATGTTGACAATTCTTCAGTCATTGAGCTGCTTCTGGCCCTGATTTGAGAGTGCAAAGTCCTCCAGTACTGCACATGAAACAATTTATTTCATCCAGCTGTCAAATAGAGCACACTCCATAAATGTAACTTCTATAGCTGGACACTGGGAGCATTTGACAGCACTTATTTAATTTTTTAAAAAACCCACCTCTTGATGTAGTACAAAGGAATGGGGTAAAGCTTTTTAGAGGGAAGTGAAGAAGGGAATATTCCCAGAGAGGGGTCTCTGACAGGAATCCTGGGCTTTATTTAGTAGGAAGGAGCTGCAGGCAGGTGTAACACCCTCACAGACCCTGCGAGAACTCAATCCTGCTCAACACTCACAGCCAAAGGTTCATTTCTAACAAAATCTCTTGACTTCTTAACCCATCCAGCTGGGAATCAATAAATGACATCATTAACTACACAGCCCCAAAGTATTCCACAGCCAGACCCTGAGGGATGACTGAAGGGGCTCCCAGATGGGCTGGAAAACTTCCCAGGTGGGAAGTGAGGCTGACAAAGTCACTGGGGAATATTCTTTACTAATAATAGGTTTGTGATCAGACTTTCACCTTCCTGCTTCAATTCTGCATTTTAATCCAGGAAATCTAGGTCTTGTCATGACAATGCCTCCAAAACCCACCCATATGCACAGAAACACAGAAAGCCCTTGTGAGGCCAGGCTGTGCTTCCCACCCCTCTGGCACCAGCCAAGGCTTTTCCCAAACTGGTGCACAAACCTTGGAGCCAGGGTACAGCACCCACCTGCCCAACCATGAGCTCTGCTCCTGGTCTCTGCTCAAAGACTGGTAGACCCAAACACCTGGGATTTTCTGCCAAGATTCTCTAGAATTGTGGCAAAACCCAGGGGCTTGTTATGTACCTAAATCTCCAGAGTTACAGAATCCCAGGATGGGTTGGGTGGGAAAGGACCTGAAAACTCATCCAGTGCAACCCCTGCCATGGCAGGGACACCTCCCACTGCCCCAGGCTGCTCCCAGCCCCAAGGTCCAGCCTGGCCTTGGGCACTGCCAGGGATCCAGGGGCAGCCACAGCTGCTCTGGGCACCCTGTGCCAGGGCCTGCCCACCCTCCCAGGGAACAATTCCTTCCCCATATCCCACCCATCCCTGTGTCCTGTCCCTCCATCCCTTGTCCAAAGCCTTCCACTCTCCTCTTTTGACTGTTTCAGGAACACCCTGTGACCCCTCAGTGGGCACAGCAGAAGGGTGGGAGAGCATTTCAAACCTGCCCAGAGTAAATGAGGTGACAGTACACAACAATAATCAATTAAAAGCAGAAAACACTGCAAGGCTGGAGACTTTTCTCCCATTACCAACAGCAACATCACCTCAGCTTAGGGTTATCCCCATCACAGGACAAGGGGAGAAAAATATCTTGAGTTTATCCATCACCCCCGCTTCCTGACTACTGATTTGCCTTGGCTACAGATCCACAATATTCCTGCAAATGCCCATGACATCTGTTCATCCCCCTTGTGTGTGACAGGATTACTTGAATGAGCTTGAACAAAACCAGCTTTCAAAAGCAGCTTGAAAAGTATCACCCTATGAACACTGATCGAATGGAACCTGACAGCTCAGTTTAATATACCAAGGACCAAAAAAGATGAGTGTGATATATTTATATAGCAAAACAACACATCTATTCCCCCTGAGAGGTGTCAGAGCCCCAGCTTACCAGCCACACAGCCCTGGCTCCTTTGTGAATTTGTTCTTTAGAGCCAAAGAATATCTGATTTTAAAGGCACGACGCCAATAAAAGCAGAGAGCTTAAAAGCCCTTGCTAACCCTTGAGATGAAGCTCAGCACGACCATGAGAACTCCCATTTTTAATTACAACTACTTTAGGTCATTGGTGTCTACAAGAAAACTTCGCTGAGCTTCCACACCCCAGCTCCACCATCAGGGTCGCTCTGCACTGTTCTCAGCTTGGCACTGTTTTCCTTCTGTTTCCAATGCTGCAGAGAAAAAGATGGATACTAGAGAACCACAGAGTCATTAGGGTTGGAAAAGCTCTCTGAGATCACCGAGTCCAGCCCTGCCAAGGCCACCACTAACCCGGGTCCCCACACACCACATCTCCACATCTTCTAACTCCCTCCAGGGGTGGTGACTCCAACCCTCTTATCCAACCCTCTGCTTATCCAACCCTCTGCTTATCCAACCCTCTGCTCCAACTGCCCAGGAAGGATTTTTCTGGTCTGGGTTGTAGCACTAAATGCAGAAATGAGATTTCATTGTTTCTGGTCAACCAAGTGTCACATTAAATGTTAGTTATACGTGTCCAGTAACACCCAGCTCTTTGAAAACTGTCTGAATTTCTTGGCGCCTGAGAGCAAAATGCAAGCAAAGGTGCAAAGTCAGCATGAAGACTCTTGTGAGCCAGTTCTTCACTGCTGAGGCAGATGCTGTCTTCAGGGAAGCTCCAGCTGAAGTGTTTTGTCCCAGAGCTGTGGATCATCCATGCCCTGCCCACACAGATCACTGAAAAGACACTGAGAAAGTGCCTTTGCACATCACCACGAGCAGTGCTCACCCTCCTCAAGACACAGTCACCAAATGACCTGGCCACAGTGGAACTAGAGCAGCAGGTCAGGGTGGCTCTGTTATGACGGAGGAGCTGTGGAAGGGCTGAGCACGTCCTGAACACCCCAGCAGGAATGAGCTGTGGGCTCACAGCAGACACAGCACCTCCAGCCCAGTTCAGCCCAGCACTTCACTCATAACCTGAATATTCTCAATAAATGGCGAGCAGTGAAGACCAGATTAAAGTCAGATGTTCCACACATTGTCCCTGGGAGGTAATGCCTTGGGTTTTAACTTTTATATTTTTCCAACCCTGCCCTGCCCAGTGTCACTCTGCAGTTCCCTGGAGCTCGTTCAGTGCTGTTCTCTCATGCTCACACACACACAACAAAGCCTCTCCAGCTCTCCAAGGACACCCAGACCCTCCTAGGCCCAACAACTGCAAACCACAATCTTGGCGACAGGGGGGCAAGCTTGGGCAAATTCCATCCTTGCCTGGCTTCTGCTTGGGGAATTGATGCTGAGATCCAAGTGGCAAGAACTCGGGAGCTGTCCCTGTCCATGTTGGGATGCACTGAGGCAGGAGCCTCTGGAGCCCAGAGTGTACCTCTGAAGGGCTTTCCAATCAATCCCTCCTTGATTCCTTTATTCCTGTCTGGGCTCTGTTTCTAGGGAGCCATTTAAGGCATCAGATGTGGTTAATGGGCTGGCAGGACACAGGACTGGCACAACAGTGTCCCACATGCAGAGAGGACACCAACGCTGGCGGGCGATGTCTGAGGCTGAGCACAGCCCCAAATGTGGGGATTTTCTACCCAAACTAGAATCATTAGCCTGTGTATGATTCATAACAGCATTTGAAAAATGTCCTGTGCTCCTCACTTTAATTTTGATTCATGTTGTGCCTTGCTGCTGAGGCTAATTATTACCCAGCAGTGGTGCGTTCAAAGCCTCCAGCATGACACGCAGGACTGGGTGGCATTGCCTCCATGTGACGCAGAACTGTAATTCCAAAAGGATTAAAAGTTTACCATGTAAAGTAGAAAATGAATTGTTCACTCTTCTCATCTTTGTTTGGAAATTAGATTATGGGCTCCAAGTGAGCTGAAATACAGAGTGAGGCAAACCTTTGTGATTAGCTCACAGGTGGCCAGTGAGCCTTTCTGTGCCTCAAAGCCTGGCAGATTCCCATTAGCTGCAATAATAAAAGAATGTGTGCTTATCCCTCAGCCCAAACCCTGCCCTGTGCCAGCACGGCTACCTGCTGTGCTAATCCTCACAGCCAATATCATCATCCTCCATTGTGAGCTCTGAGGTTTGCTCAGCTGTCCGTCGGGATATTCGGGGTGTGTGGCTCATCCCTGCCCGGCCCTGGGGCCCCTCAGCACTGGGAAGGAATTGGGGTGCTCACCCTGCCCAGCCCCACGCTGGCAGCAGCTGTTTCCCAGCACTGAGAGCAGAGTCTTTCTACAGACCAACAATTTGTCCCATTGCCCACCAGTGTTTCAATAAACACTGAACGTTTATTCACGTTCATGTTCTCTCTGCAGAAGGCACCCGTGTGGGTGTGTGTACAGCAAAACCCAGCCTGTTTTAGCAGAAATCAGGAATCAGGGCTCCCAAGTGCTGCAGAACATCAGTGGTCCATCCCATCTGGGATTTGGTCCTCACTCTCCCCAGCTGCAGGTGTGGTGGGACAACAGGAGCCTCTCACTCAGCCACCACCCACACACAAGGAAACCTCTCCCAGCCCTCCCAGCGTGAGGCTGGTTCATATCTGGAACCCTGAGGGCTCCTTCCTCTGGCAAACTGATATCCCACCTGGCAGAACTGTGATAACTCTTTTATTATTTCTGTAAACATCTAATAATCCTCTGAACCCTCCTAAGCTCTTTACCTTAACATTACCTTCCACCAGGGAGCTCTACAACTCAACTTACAATTTTCTTTTCTTCCTTTTATAGAACCACTGAACCATTAAAGTTGGAAAAGGCCTCCAGAAATCATCAAGTCCAGCCTTTGACCTCCATGCCCACTGAACCACACCACAAAATGCTACATCCTCTTGTTTTTTGGAACCTACCACTTTCCTGGGCAGCCTGTGCCAGTGTTTATTCCCTCTTTCAGTGAAGAATTTTTTTTTTCCTAATACCCAACCTGAACCTTCCCTGGAATGTGTTAGGCAGGCATATGAGAACCAATCTCCTTATTCCTACACGAAAAATTCTCCAGAATATTTCAAGTTAACTTCATAACATTTATTTTACATCAAAAATTCAAAAAGCCTGTTGAACAGTGGTGCTGTGGACCAGTGCTTGAGGCCCCCACCCTTGGCCCTGCCCCTCCCTGGTGTGGGGCTGTTTTATAAGTTGGTCTGAGGAAACAGCTGGAATTCAAAGTGACCACTCTTCACTCCCCCTTTTCTAAAAGCATCCTTTGCCTGACATGGCAAAGCTTGCTTCCAACAATCCTGCTGCTGGAGGAGTGCTTGCAAAGCTGCCCCTGTCCCTCACCCAGCGCAGCAGCAGCCACTGCAGGTCCTAAACCAGCAGCAAGGCTCGGTGGCAGAGCCTCCCTCAAGTTATGCACACAATTAACTGGATGTGAAGAGAGCCAGCTCCTGATGAGGCAGCAGTTGATTATTTGATTTGGGGATTAACGTGACACAGACACCTGGGCTCACAGCACCAGCTGCTGCAGCACTGCTGCAGTGCTCGGCGTTGGACCTGCTTGGCATCTTCCTGTCACATCATCAAAGGAGCCACCAAACTTCCCTGGCACAGCCCAGGCAGCCAGGCTGGGTCACTGAGTGTCCTGCAGCTGGGCATGGTGGTGACCACCCTCCCCAGGCCAAGACTGCACCTTGTGCCAGCTGTACCCCAGAATCCCAGGCTGGGCTGGGCTGGAGGGACCCCAGAGGGTCCCTGGGGGCACCTCCCTGCTCAGGCAGGGCCACCCCAGAGCACAGGGCACAGCAGTGTGTCCATGTGGCTCTGCAATATCCCTGCTGAGGGAGCCTCCAGCCCCTCCCTGGGCAGCCTGTTCAGGGCTGGGCACTGCCCAGGGCAGGAGTTGTGCCTCCTGTGCAGGGAATTGCTGGGCTCAGTCCCTGCCCGTGGCTCTGGTGCCACTGGTGTGCCCCGGAGCAGAGCCCGGGCCCTGCTCTGAGCCTCCCTGCAGCCAGGGACACCCAGGGCTGAGGGCCCCTCTCAGCCAGGGCTCCTCTCGAGGCTGAGCAGCCCCAGCTCCCTCAGCCTGTCCTGGGCACCGAGGTGCTCATGTTCCCACAGCTCTGCCCAGTGCCAGCAGAGTCTGTGCCCCAAACCTTTCCAGCGAGGAATGAGCTGCCTGAATGCTGCAAAACTGCACACTAGGCATTCCCACTTTGCTGGTAACTGGTGCGGAGAGAGAAGAAGAAAATTCCACAGCCATTCCCCAGCCTCTCCTCTGGCTCAGTGCTCTGCAGAGCCAGCCTGGAATGTGACATCCCAACCTCTCCTACCTAGCACAGGTGACCTGTTGAGAAAGGAGGTTTTATTGCTCAACTTTCGTTTTTACCTCAACAGCTGAGCAACTCACATTTTATTTTATTTTCCCCCTCTCTGTGGGTCCTCTCCAAGGCCTTTTATCAGGGCACGCATCCCTCCAAGGGAGCACTGCAGCATATGCTGAGCTCCCAGGGCTCAGCAGGGTCACTCTGGGGGTGTTTGCAGAGCTGGGGCCAAGGGGGTTGGTTTCTGCCCTCCCACAGGCAGCCTGACTCCCCTCTCAGTGCTCAGCTCAGGGCTACAGCATGCTGGGTCACAGAACCATGGAATTATGGAGTGGGTTGGGTGGGAAGGGCCTTAAAGCTCATCCCATCCCACCTCTGCCATGGCAGGGACACCTCCCACTGCCCCAGGCTGCTCCCAGCCCCAAGGTCCAGCCTGGCCTTGGGCACTGCCAGGGATCCAGGGGCAGCCACAGCTGCTCTGGGCACCCTGTGCCAGGGCCTGCCCACCCTCCCAGGGAACAATTCCTTATAATATCCCACCTAAAGGTACTCTCTTTTAGCTTAAAAGTAGGGAAAAAAGGCCATTTCCATAACTGGTTTGGTTTCCAAGGAGCAGGGCAGGAGGAGATGGGTCTGATCCAAACATCCTAAAATCCATGGGGCTGCAGGTAGCAGTGTCCAACAGAAAGTTCAATTCCTTATATATTATGAACAGCCCCCACCTGTGGCATGAAATATCCACCTTGGAATGAGGGAACCTTGACAAATAACATTCATTTAAGTTTAAGAAAAATACTTTAAAACTGGGAGAAAAACTCCAGACGCTTTCAGTTTTATAGTATTTTCAATTCTTTTCACAAAGGGAGGTAAAACTAAACCCAAGCGTTTACCGGGTGCTTGAAGACCAAATCGAGCACATATGATGTTTCAACAGCAGCCCAGTGAAATAATCAATAACCTCCAATTCCAGTTATTGACTTTTGCACACCCTTGCAGGCATGAGACTCCAGATGAAGGCACCAGAATCACCAGATTGTTCAATTTGCTCTCACTTGGATATTTCACCCTGACGTTTTTTATGCTGGCATGTGGAAGCTTCTTTCAGAGAAGCTCTTGAAAGTCAAAGTGGACTGTAGCTCCCCAAATTCCCTCTCCTGCTTCATTTTGGGATCCAGGGCTCCTTTATGCATAATGGAAATATGAAATATTTCCCTCTCTCTATTTTGTCCTCTCTTACAGCTTCAAGGAACTTCAGGAAGGAAGACACCTTCTGTTTAATCACACCAGAATCACAGAAGATTACACATCTATAAACTGCATTACCATGGAAAAAAAGTGCCTTTGTGTGCCCCACACACCTCCCTGCAGCGTGGGATTGGCTTCCCTGACACCCCATCTTGTCTTTTTATGAGACTGTTTCGATAATGTAATTCTTCACTCTCTAACAGCCACAATAACAACTTGTTTGGACCACTGTGAACCAGCAAGAGCTCATTAAGTCTTAGGGAATGTTTGCAGTTATTTTAGCACGGGTGTGATTTGTTATGACATGGGAGAGCTCCATTATTTCACCAGGTTTAATAGGTAATAGATATGCCCAAGCACATCCTTCTTGCAAGGCTACGAGGAGCTTTTAGCAATAACCCTCGAGGATGTATTGGGCAAACTCATCTTGCAACATCTTCAAATATATAGAGAAAATGATGTGAACTATGGAAAATCACTGCGATTCAGGGACAGTGCACTAGACTAGAAGATTAAAGTTCTGCTCCAGCTCCCTCAAGACAGAGTTAGGTCAGTGCTTGGCCCTGTTTCCTTTTCCAAGGATTTAGATGATGAGCTTTCCAGGGCAGGGGCTGATGTAAAACAAGAATCAGCTCTTGCTTAAGGCCTCTCTGTATTCGTTTCATGAGAATAATAATAAGGATTAAAAAAAGAAGGTCAAATTCAAGCTTGGCAGAATGCCAGCACTCCTCACTATTCAAGCATTTGAGTAAGTAAATGTAAGATATAATAATTTATTTCCTTGCACTACTCCCTGTTGTGTTTGAGATGTCTGAGAAGTACCTCGCTGGGTTTTTCTCCCTTTCCCATGAAGCTGACAGCCATGAGCAATCAATAATCACGTCCTGAGCTCATGTACCTGGTTTTCCATGGGGCCCTGACAACCACTGATACATAAAATCATATATAATCCTTATGTAACACACGGAAGGCTGAAACTCTGCTGATCTCCAGTGCAACAAAGAAAATGCATAGAAAATCGAGATAAATACACAGAAAATACATAGAAAATCATGTGGGCCCACTAACACTTCGGAAGGAACTCCTGTGGGCTCCACGTAAGAGATCAACCCAGTGAGAGACACACATTTACCACACGAGATCAACCCAGTGAGAGACACACATTTACCACACGAGTGCACACACTGTGCACAGGCACACCCATACACGGCCGTGGGCCCTGGGGGAGGATTTATTCAACTATCCCCAAAGCAAGGCTGTCAAGTGGACTCTGATGGAAACAGGGAGAGCAGCACATGCAAATGGTCCTGGCTGCAGCTCGGGACCCACACTTGCTCCTCACCCTCCAGGTCTGGAGGGATCCAACCCCTCCTGCTCCTGGGCAATGCCAAGCCTGACATTTGCGTTGGAAGCTCTCCAGCCCTCACTTCGAGCTTCCTAAAGTTTGTTTCTGACTAGAAGGGAGAAAAAAAAAATCCTGTTTAACATTTACCAGCTACCACCAGTTGTACTGGAAACTGTTGAAAACGTTTAACAGCTCGTCCTCGGGAGGGGTGAGGTGGTGCCACGATGAATACATGAAGTGTTTTCTCTGAGTTACTCTTAAAGCAAGGCTGAAAAATGAATTCTAGATACAAAGTGAGTTTAAAGATAAATAGAAGGTTTTAGGAGACGCAAAACTCTGGAGCCCAGGAAATAAGTACAGGAGGAGATCACAGAATCCTGGAATGGTTTGGGTTGGAAGGACCTCAAATCCCACCCAGTGCCCCCCCTGCCATGGCAGGGACACCTCCCACTGTCCCAGGCTGCTCCCAGCCCCAAGGTCCAGCCTGGCCTTGGGCACTGCCAGGGATCCAGGGGCAGCCACAGCTGCTCTGGGCACCCTGTGCCAGGGCCTGCCCACCCTCCCAGGGAACAATTCCTTCCCCATCTCCCACCCATCCCTGCCCTCTGGCACTGGGAAGCCATTCCCTGTGTCCTGTCCCTCCATGCCTTGTCCCCAGTCCCTCTCCAGCTCTCCTGTGGGCTCCCTGTGAGGGAGGACTGCTGGCACTGCTCAGCATTGGGAACTCACAAGTGACTCCAACAAAGCCCAGTGTGTGCCCCTTCCTCTCCCACACCACTCCATCCATTCCTTCCCTTCTGCCTTAATGACAGAACAGATCAGTGGCCATTTCACAACTCGTTCCTGGACTCAAAATCCCTCTCCTTCCTCCTCCCAGCTCCACACACCATCAGGCTGGAGCTCCTTCTCCACAGAGCTTCTTCCTCGGTGCCATCGTGGCACCAACCCGCCCAGCACGGAGAGTGTACCAGTCTAATCCTCCCTCTTTCACAAACACCAGATTAGCTCTAAGTTAAATACCCTTGGTTCCTTAAATTTCCTCCTTGTCAGGATGCCATGGGAAGCTCTTAATCTTACAAAAGAGCCTGAGGACCTTCTGATGCCTCCCCATGAAGACAGACAGCAGCCCACAATGCCAAGACAGAGCTGAGGTATTAAACTAATCCCTGACGTGGGGATGTGCCTGCAGCAGGGCTGGCGGCAGCTCATCCCCGTGCCTGCAGCTGGCATTTGGTGAGTGGCATTCCCCGCTCTGGAGGGACTCGTGACACACTTGTGCAAGTTATTAGCTGCACAGAAGTCCACTCAGCTCGTGATCTAGCCACAGGAGCCCCGGGGTAACAAATCCAGCCCACGCTGGCTGTGTTGGAGCCCTCTGTGGCAGCTCATGGCCACCGGAGCCAGCTCTGCAGAGGGGAGGCTGCCTGGGGAGAGATGGAGCATCCCAAACCACCAGCCCTTCCAGGGATGAAGTGGCAGCAGTGCAGATGTTCCCAGGGTGATGCTGCAGAGGAGATATTCCCCTCTCAGATGTGGCTGTGGCCTGGCAGTGCCCGAAGTATGCCAGGAGCTGCCTCCAGCCGAGCGTCCCCCTCCTCTCCAGGCTGCCGGGATTAAAGCTGCTCCTACTCAACAGAAAGTAAAGATCTCCCTAAGCTTGAATAAAACAGCAAAGCCTTTGCTCCCAGCCAAAGACCAGAGCACATTTATGAAGCAACTGATCTTTTTTTCACCCTTCTCCTCCACAAGCTTGAACAGATCACGGGCACTTTGCCTGACCCCAGTAAAACCTACGGTGGCACATCCAGCTTGGTTCAGCTTTCCCCTGCTCCATGCAGCCAGAAACACTGCAAGGGACTTGGCTCCTGTCCAGCTCCCCATGGACAGCACAGCCTTGCAGAGATCCATCCATGGATCACAGGGACCAGCGGGATCTGCTGGGGGAGGCAGCTCCCTGCACAGCAAACCCTCTCTGAATCACCTAAAGACAGCTCAAAGCAAAGTTAGCAAACCCAGGTTAAATATCAGTGCACGATATCAAGCACTGGCTTCTCTAATTTTGTATTTTTAAGATCAGATAAGAAAGAAAAGGCAGATTTTCCCCTGAATATCTCTTTAAAGACTTTCCAACAGCTTACACACAAAGCATTTAGACATTTTAATTTCCACTCCAATATGAATACTCTAACCCCAAATGAAACTTATTAAAAATTAAATTCTTATATTCAGTTTAAGATGCGTCTCTTTTCTCCCCAGGTCCCATTAAACACTCTCCCTACACACAGTTTAGAAGACAGAAGAGATCCTAGAGAATATTTACAAAGAGAACAAAACCCCCTGAGGGTTTTTATGTTACTACAACATTAATCTATTTTAATCACACAACAGATTAAAAACAAACAACATTAAACGGTTCTGCAAAGTACCGAGCAAAAGCCTATCTTTGCTGCACAAAAAAAACCTCAGGAAAAAACCAAAGTGCTTGGAAATAGGGTTATTATGGTGTTCCAGAGAGACAGAGCACAGCAAAACCAAGACTGGGCCACAGAGCTGCTGGTGGGGAGAAGATCACGGAATCCCAGAGTGGGCTGGGGTGGAAGGGACCTCAAAGCTCACCCAGTGCCACCCCAGCCATGGCAGGGACACCTTCCACTGTCCCAGGCTGCTCCCAGCCCCAGTGTCCAGCCTGGCCTTGGACACTGCCAGGGATCCAGGGGCAGCCACAGCTGCTCTGGGCAGTGTCTTTTCTACAATTGCTTCAGCAGTTATTTCCAGCACTGATCTTGGTAACTCGGACGTCCTCACTATTTCCTACAAGGCAGTCCCAGCCCTGTTCTCACACTGTGCCCTCTCCTTTGTGTGAGCATCCTCCTGGCCACCTACAAACCCTGACTTCAGCTGCTTTTGGAGGATGGAGCCCAAGGAGCACAGCCTGTTCCTCAGACCTTGCCCTGAGCAGCTGCTGGGAACAACAGCTCTGGTTTCTGTCCCAGGCTCTAAGATTTTTATCCAGCCTTTAATTATTTACATCTATTTGAACAGTTCCAGTGCACTGAACTAAAATATCTGTTGAGCTGCCCACAGGTCATTCCCCTGAATCATCCCAGTGCATTTAGAGGCTGGAGCTGTTCATGGATATTTCACTCTTCCAGTAGCTCCATCTTGCTGCTGCTGCTAACACAGAACCTCCTCTGCTGCTGCTGGGGCTGTCTGTGGCCTGGAGATCTCACTCTGATGCTCAGGGCTGCTTTTTTCTCATCTTGAATAACCCAAATAATTATGTTTTGTAATTGAGTTTGTCACTGCTGAAGAACAGCAGCATTCTCTGGGATCGTGCTGCACCCCAGATCAGATCCACACAGCCAAGTCTTTCCAACAGTTACAAGCCAACGTGCTCCACCACAATTTTATAGCCACCTTTGCCCAGAAGACATTGGATGGGAGCATTTACGCTGGAGTTTGAAACTATCTAAAGAAACCACGGAGAAAAAAAGCATTGCTCCTGTTCAAAGGCAAGGAGCTGCTAAGATTCCCTGAAACAAGTGGCAGCATTTCACAGGGATGCTCCCACAGCATGGGGTGCTCCAGGCAGCCCTTTTATCTCAACACTGCCAACTCAGCTGCCAAAGCAACTGAAACCTTCAAGGGAATGATTTGTGTGGTTACTCCAGATTTACCAGGAGATACAGCTCCCACTGAACATCAGTGGGAGCAGCTGCAGCTGTTTCTGGCAGCATCACTGTGGGTGTGGAAAGGGAAAATACAGGGGGTTCTGCACAACAGTCGTATGAAAATCTCCCACTATGTTTATTCAGTGGATTTGCTACCAACGTGGTGCAATCCCTGACAGATTTGATTACTTCATCCCAACATTCTTTCTTCCCACACCAGCTGCTGCAATGGATAATCCACATTCACCCGTGCAGGACGAGGAGGAGGAAGGAGCAATCGCTTCCCCTCGCTGCACCTTGGGGTGTCTGTCTCCAGGCTGGGAGCAGTGAGGGAAGGCTGCTGAACCCTGGGAGGGAGCACTGCAATCCTGCTGCCCTGCCCAGGATCCAGGAGGGACCCACCTCCCTGGCTCTGCAGGACCAAGCACTGACACACAGCCCAGGAAGCACTCCTGAAGCCTGCCAGAGCATGTGCAGCACACACAAAGATGCCTGGAAATGTTTTCATGCCGCAGACATGGAGTGTCTGCCCCCTGTCACCTCCTGGGTGACACTGGCAGGGGATCCCGGGGCCTTGGGAGAAGGAACAAACCAGTTGTGACCACGGCAGCAACGCAGGCCAGCCCCAGACATGGGACATGGACAGGACACAGAGGATGGCACGAGGACTCCACTTAACCAGTGGCAAATATGCACAAGGTATAAATCTCTGCCTAGGTGAGATCACAGAATCTCAGAATGGTTTGGGTTGGAAGGGACCTCAAAGACCACCTTATCCCAGCCTGCCATGGAAAGGGACACCTTCCACTGCCTCAGGCTGCTCAAAGCCCTGTCCAACCTGGCCTTGGGCATTTCCAGGGAGCCAGGGCCAGCCACACCTTTGCTGGGTACCCTATGCCAAGGCCTCTCCACCCTCACAGGGAAGAATTTATTCCTAATATCCAACCTAAACCCACTCTCTGTCCCTTTGAAGCCATTCCCCCTTGTCCTGTTACTCCAGGCCCTAGTAAATAATCTCTCTCCATCTTTCTTGTAGGCTCCCTTCAGGCACTGGAAGGTCAGGATTAGGAGATCCTTCACTGCTGTTACAGTCTGACAAAACTTTTTAGGGTTTCCTAAAGGTTTTAGTCTCAAGTATAAAACCCAGCACAAGTCAATGTCCCCTCTTAGGAACCTGCTTTAGAAACCAGAGATGTATATTCAGGGTTTGCTTTATTTGCACTGCTGTTTCTAGCCTCATGAAAGGGGATGCCTTTCACATAATGGTACTACTTCAGGATCTAAGATAACAACAACAAAAAGATGATGATTCTTCTGATAAAATCATGAAAGGCAGTAATGCTGCATCTTATTACCACTTCATGGTAATTCAGCTTCTCTTAGTAGTGGTAAGGGCCTCTCTAATAGCAGACGAGAGCTGCTGTTGAGCTCTGCTAATGAATGCAGGAGATGGAACCATGAGGCAGATGAAGCACCAGCTCCTTCCAGGGCCACACACTTGGCAGGCAACATTATCTCTGCATTTTACAGGTTTTCACAGTAAAAAGTCACTCTTCAAAATCACATGCAATAATATTGTGAACGAACTTTTAAGCTGCTTAAGTAACCATCAGCTCACAAAAGGAAGAAATGAAGTACCTGTGCCACAGTGAATAGATGTGTAAATGTGTGTCAGGGCCACCACCAGTGGCTGAAACTCTGCAGGGTTTTTCCATTCACCTGTTTGAAACTGCAGGAGGAGTGAGGCTGGCACTGTACCCTCACCTGGATTTGAACTGGCTGCTACAGCTAGGAGATACCAGCTTTAAAAAATACCAGCAAATACTGCAGGATGGAAGATGCTCAGCTCATGTTTATCCAAGCTCCTGGCACGCCAGCTTTGAGTCACAGAATCAGAAAATCACTAAGGTTGGAAAAGACCTCTAGGATCATTGAGTCCAACCATTAAAAAACGAAAAATGACTTTCAAAACATCCCCTCTCTCACACCACAGTGTGAGGACAGGGTCCACTTCCCATCCTGATCCTTCACCATTCCAAGTGCTCGAGTATCCACCCAATGTACAGCTCCAAAGGGTCCCCCAACCCCACGTGTGAGTGAGTGGGGGTTAAACACTGGCTCCAAAGGAAGAGCACCACTGTCTGCAGCAGCAACACGAGGGTGACACCTCAGTGCTCACACAGCCAAAGGGCTTGGGGGAAAGTGTGAAGGAAGTTTTTAATCTTCCTATTCCCAAATTAATCCTGGGTATTCCAGAACTCCAATTCTGAACATCAGGAATGACAACAGAGCAGCTCGTTGAGCAAAAGCTATTCACAGAGAAGTATTTCACCCAAATAAGTGCAGTGATTACTGGTTACAACATCTGATACACAAGAAACACAGCAAAGAAAGACAGAGTAAGAAAAATTTACTTTCTCCACCTGTGCTTTTTTCTTGAAATTTAATTTCCAAGGGATTCTTGATGCCAGCCTCTTCCCACCAGTTTGCAGTCAGCTATCATTAAGTCTGAGAGTTGGGGCTGGGCTACCATGTACAGCCTCCTCCTTGCTAAACAACTCCTGTCCCTCACTAAAAAAATAGAATTACTCTTACTAAATGGATTCTACTTTTTATAAAAAGAGAAGAACACACTGTCTTCTAGCCTTTAAATTCCAATACAGCCAACTAAATTAAAACAAACTACACACTGCCAAATGTTCTCACTAATAAGACTAAAATCACTCTAGAAATTGAACGTCAGTTAATCTTTTAGCTAAGAATATCATGTAGGGAAGACAAGAGGATCTTGCCAGTAATCTTAAAATGAAGACTGATAAGGCAAAAAATAACTCACAGCAGCTTGTGCTCACTTAATGTTCCTGTTGGTGGTTAATACCCCCAGCATCAAGGGGTGCTCCCTGATCCGGGGCCACGGCACTTTTCCAAAATAATCCCCGGGAAGAAACAGTCCAGAAGGGTTATATTTAACACAGGATCACTTTCAGGCTAAAACACTGCTTTCAGCTACTTAATCCCTTTCTGAAAGAGGTGGCCTCGTGTTCGGGCATCAGCCCCAGCTTCTGTTGTGTTGTTGCCATAACAGAGCAGAGGAGTTCAGAGTGCTGCCCTCTCTCCTCTGGCTGGACACAGCCAGGCTGTAAATCCTGCCCTGGCCTCAGGATGGCTCCGTCCCTGTCCCTGTCCCCTCTCCAGCCAGGCTGTAAATCCTGCCCTGGCCTCAGGCTGGCTCTGTCCCTGTCCCTGTCCCTGTCCCCTCTCCAGCCAGGCTGTAAATCCTGCCCTGGCCTCAGGATGGCTCTGTCCCTGTCCCTGTCCCTGTCCCTGTCCCTACTCCAGCCAGGCTGTACATCCTGCCCTGGCCTCAGGCTGGCTCTGTCCCTGTCCCCATCCCCACTCCCACTGGGGGACAGTCAGGGCTCCTGGGGGACACGGGCACTGCACAGCCATGGGAGAGCTCAGCTCTGGGGATGGATGGGCTGCAGCAGGGACAGGGCTGTGCTCTGGGCTGGGGTCCCACAGCCGCTGCTGCAGATTCCAGGAGAATCCCTGCTCCAGCTCCTCGGACGGCTCAGCCCTGCAGAGGACACATCACTGCAGCAGCAGAGGGACACGAGAAAGATCAGGAACATGGACCTGTTCTGAGCCTCTGCAACTCCTTCCTGGAGAAGGATTTAGCTCCTCTGGGTCTGCTCCCCCCACCAAAGCTACAAGCAGCTGCTGGGCAGCCCCAGGGATGAATCCCAGCCAGAACACAAACCACAGCAACACCTGGCTCAGCAGGAGATTTCCACAGTGAGCCTCCTGTCCCAGAGCAGACACTGATCACTGACCTGGGCTGCTGTCAAGCTCATTAAATTAAAGCATCTCCACAAACCTTACCAATAAACCAGAACTGGAATGAGTTTCAGCAGCTCTCCTCTTGGGAGTGGAGGGGAGTTATCAGTCAAGCCCAAACATGAACAGAACCTAAACAGGAGCTAAAAAGCAGAGGAATTCCAACTCTGCCTCTCATCTGCTTCTTAGAAATCCATTTCTTAGATACCTAAAAGGCAGATAAATAATAAAAAAGGATCTGCACTAAGTAGATAATTTGTTTTCAGGGATGTAAGTGGTGAATGCTGAATTTCTTTTTCATCTTGCCTTGAGTTGCAGAAAACTGTCACTCTTACATGGGCAGCAAGGGAAAAACATACTTATTATTAGAAAACAATCACTGCCAGATCTGATAACAATCTGACATTAACAACTGTTGGGATTCTGCTGCCAAGGATGTCTTGTATTATTTAGAAAACAAAAAAGAAAAAAATTCCTGAGGGGGGAAAGCACACAAACAAATAATTGTTTTACATCCCATTAATACACCTCTACAGCTCATGCCTCCCTCAGAAAACACTTACAGTCCTGCAATCACCTTCCAGAGCAAGATACCAAATCACATTTAACATTCCTGAGGTTAAACAAACCCAATCACAACTGCCCTAGAACCTGCCACAAACACGGGGGGTGCTGTTTTAGCCATTCTACAGTAGGACACGACCTCCTCTTTGCAGTGGCTCCTGCTCCCCACAGCCAAGGCTGGCAGGGTTTACTCCCTCCTTTATTTTTCCAGTCTTAATCCCTGCATGCAGCACGAGCTGCAAAGGCAGCACCATTCTCACAGCCAACCACATTACAGAGGTCAAGATCAGCTTTTAGGTGACTCCAAATGGGTACAAAACTCTCCACTTGGCTTCTGACTTCCAGCTTCAACCAGTGAGGGATCTGTCAACCTGCTGACCCCATCCAAACCCAGCTAAAGCCTTCTGACAGCAAATATTTGGGCTGTATATTTTGAGGATGCACCTAAATGGACCCCAGTGTGCACAGGCAGTAAGAGCACTAAGTGAGTGGTAAAATACCAGAGGGTTTTTGAGGATAGTTTGCCTTGTCTACAAGAGGTTAGGAAGTCACTAAAAAAAAAATCCCACCTAATCACAGCATTGAAAGGGTCAGAAAACCACCTAGATATCCAGGTGCATCTAAATAGGTGAAGTAACAATCTAGATGGTTCAAATAAAGGAAGACAATCTTTCATTTCAATTTTTAGACGTCCTGAAGAATTCCACCACAGCAGGCACTGCAGGCGCTGAAGGTTCTGTGTTCACTGAAGTCACTAAGTTCACTGAAGTTCCTGTGTCCACTGCTCATGTTGAATCCACAGCAGAATCCTCTACAGGGGAATTACATTTCCAGTTGGTAGGGTTTTTTACTCAGCTGATGCTACAATGTGTACTGTGGGTTCTCACTACAGCAAGAGTTTGTTGTTAGGTTTCACAGCAAAAGGCTTTTTTGGACAAGTTCAGGTTCCCTGTGTGCACACAAGGTGGGGATTTGAGCAGGGTGTGTGGAAACCATTTCCACAAAACACTCTCCCATCTGAAAAGGAAGTTTTGTTTCTTCATTGGTGTTTTCTGGAGTTCAAAACAAACCTTTGCACTCTGCATGGTTCAGCATTACTGTCCTCACCCCTTTGCAAGGACCTCCTGCAAGTGAAACCCTCAGCTGTGCCCTCGGGCTCACAGAAGCCACTCCAACACTGAAAATGGGATAAAAGCTGCAGCCCATCTTAAGCACATCATGGAAATCTCTCTGTCTTTGCCCAACAATCCTCTGCATTCTCAAGAGGCAGCCATCCAGTACCTGTGTGACAGGACAAAGGCGCATCCTGCACTGCTCCACATTTCCACAAGGTGCTGGGTTTCAACCAAGGGCTGGCTGGGGCAACAAAAGGCATCAGTGCACTCACAAAGAACCACAGAACATCCAACAGTGACACTGTCTGAGCAGGGCTGGACCCAGGGGACACAGAACCACGGCACCATGGAATTCTAGAATGGCTTGGGCTGGAAGGGCCCCTGAAGACAATCTCGTTCCACCCCTCTGCCATGTACTGAACTTCATACAGCTCCAACTCCTCCACCAAACACCAAACTTCTCAGGGACAGATGCCCAAATCTCACTGATGGTCCCTGCCTGCTCCATCGCTTGTAAAAGGCCTTTGCAGGATGAATCCCACAAACAGGACTGGATTTTCCTCCTCCCCTGTGCGTTTCATGTCCCTGTTTTGTTCTGGTTGCTTGGTTTGGGTCCTTTTCGCCTGCGGTGGTGGAGCACAGAGCTCATGGAGTGTGTAACCCTGAGAGCCCAGGAGCTGCTCCTGCCCCAGCCCTGGGCAGCCTCGGGAGCTCCTCTCCTCATGCTCTCCAGTTAATGCCTCTGGAGGGTGACCTGGGCACTGGCTCTTCCCTGATGTGAGTGCAAATCACTTGCCAAGCTTAGTTTCATTTTGACTGTGCCTACCAGGGAAGGGTCACTTACAGACTCCATCATCTCCTTCCTTGTCTCCAAAGATTATAATTTGTCCATTGCAATTCACATCAGGATGCAATTTGGCAGGTAAGTAAGAAGTCTGGAGGCAATTATTTTCCTTTCTTTGGAGAAATGGGTTATATTCATTCAGTTATTTCTCAGTTATTTATTTTACATGGAGCACAAGGGGGGAAAAAGGGAAAGGAAAACAAGATGGGTTTAGATTTTTATGATAGGATTGACACTCGATGTTTTGACATCTTAGCAGGGTTGATTATACTGATATATGCAATCCATGCATCTAATTCTTCCCAAGAGGAAAGGGCTGTAAGAGGAGTGTCTCAGCTCTTGCAGCCAAGTATTCGTGTGCCAATGAAAACAACCATTATGGCAAATCCTCAGCACTCACCCCCATAGAACAGTTACAGTTATTATTAGCCAGTGTAAATCACCTCATTTGTAACAGCTGAATTTCTTCTTTTGAATCTGATGAGTGATGTGCTGCTCTCAGCTTACCAGGAAACACCTTTCTTATCCCAGTGATTTTCCTTAGGAACAGCCAAAAACGACATTTGAATTACACCCAGGCTTTTCCAGCAGCACAGGTGACAGGGACATTCCTGGCCAGACCTTCCCCTCACTCCTGCCCACAAGCTGACCCCACTCTGACCTCTCTTGCCAAGCACACCCCTGATGCTCACACCACCACCCAGCCTCCCTGTGCCCACGTGTTCTCTGGACACCACAAATTAAAGGGTGAATGTCCACATCTAAAGAATAACCTGCACAAAATGGAAAGGATTAAATATGGATGACCCATATTTCACCCACCCCAGCCTCCCTGGACAGCTTTAGTGGACTTCTGGTGGAGGTCAGTACAGTTTCCCAGCTGGATATTTCCAGACCCTACAATAATTACTTGTCTTTTATCTTTCTACCCAATAAGATATGGTTTCCACATGGCTCAAAAAACAACTACCTTCCCTTTTCCCATTTGTGCTCACCAGATATATTTGGAAAGGAATTTCACTGAGATCTGTCAGCAGGTTCCAGGGTGGACTCAGCCCACCCTGGGTCACCATTTCACAGCATCCCAGAACAGTTTGGGTTTGAAGGGACCTTAAATATCATGCCATGCCATGCCATGCCATGCCATGCCATGCCACCCAGTGCCACCCCTGCCATGGCAGGGACACCTCCCACTGTCCCAGGCTGCTCCCAGCCCCAATGTCCAGCCTGGCCTTGGGCACTGCCAGGGATGCAGGGGCAGCCACAGCTGCTCTGGGAATTCTATCCCAGCTCCTCCCCACCCTCCCAGGGAACAATTAATTCCCAATTTTCAGTCTCACTCCACTCTCAGTTACCTTCCTATCAATCACTAAACCCACTCCCAAGCTCATTTCCATTTTGAAAAGCAAATTATTAGAACAGAGTGGTTCCAGAACTCCTATTTATTGGAGCAAATGATTACTTATTTCAGCAGTTAAAAAGAAGATGCACTAAGTTTTATTTTAGCCAATTAAAGAAGTTTCACGTGAACTCCCTGCCAGCCCCAACCAACTCCACGTGAGCACAGTGATGTGCAAAGCTGCCACTGAAACAGTTCAACGAGCTACAGCCCAGAATAAATTTGCCAGATCAGATCTTTACTTGAAAACTGAATTTTAGGAAACTTCAGCTTTTCTTGCAAATCTTTTCAGGCACCGTGCCCTGTAAAAGAGCCAGAGATTTCTCTGACATTCCAGTGGAAGCCTAAGTTTTATCAGGGACTGTAAAGATTTAAAGTCACAGTATAATCTCACCTCCAGGTTCTGGGGCCCACTTCCCTTATCAATTAACCTGTCAGCCAACAGTCGGCTCTAATTAATTAAATCCTTTTTTAATGAAAGGAATTTGCCCTGAGCACAGTCTGTCAGCTCCAGAACCACTCTCCAATCGGGAGCATGTCACAGCAAACCCCATTAAATACCCCATTAAATACAGAGAACCCAACACCAGCAGCAACCTCATGCTCCCCTTGGCTGCTGCAGACACCTAAAATGTTCTTTTTCCACATTTCCACGTCTGTATCCTCCTGCCACAGGAGGCTCTTCCCTACAAAACCCTGCCCTTGCATTAGGCCCTGATGCACCTTTGTTCTGGCTGCTTGCAGAAGTTTGTGTATCCATAGTCCCAGAGCAGAGAGGCTCCCAGACAAAACCCGAACACCAGGGGCCTCTGAGAACACCTTTTTTTGGGGAATACTCAGTCTGAGATGGACATTTCTCAACATGCACAGCAGGAGTCATCCAGAACCCTGGCTCCAAGAGTAAGAGTTTAAACTTATTTCTTTTAAAATGATAACAGTGACAGACTTGGACGTTGATACTTTACGGACACCCAGCCTTTATGGACACTCAGACTTCACAGACACACCAGAGGTCACACCTGCATCCTCTGGAAAGGCTACAGTTTGGAAAGCACTCCCCACACACCATCCCTGCCCTGTGCATTCCCCAGCTGGGAGGAGATGGGCACAGGGAGTTTTTCCCTGGGAGCACTGCGTTAGAAAAACAGGGATAATCCCTGTGCTAATGATCCCCCTGCTCCCCATGGCTTCAAAGGGCCTGGGATCACATCTGTCATCTCCTGCAAGTGTTAGCAAACAAAATTACAAGTTTTAACGCTACAGGTTCCAACAAATCCCCCTTGCCCTCAGTGCAGCAACAGACTTAAAAATAGATGTAATGAGCAGCTTTGCATCTACATAAATCCCCTGCGGAGTTCATTAATGGTTTCATTTTTGGCAAGACACCATGTCAAACGAGGGAGCATTATTAAAAACATACATAGATATATGTACCTGGGACTGCATTCCTGCAGATGCTCAGGGAGAAAAGGAGGCTGTGTAATTTTGGTTTACCTTTTCAAGAACATGATTGTAACGGCGTGTAGCTGCAAAGCCTTTTGTTCTCACAGCTAATTGCAGCTCTCCAAGGGATGCCTGAATCTGCAATTGTTTTTCATATTTGAGAAAATGGGATTTGAAAGTTTACCATGGAATTATGGAGTGGGTTGGGCTGGAAGGACTTCAAAGCCCAACCAGTGCCGCCCCTGCCATGGCAGGGACACCTCCCACTGCCCCAGGCTGCTCCCAGCCCCAGTGTCCAGCCTGGCCTTGGGCACTGCCAGGGATCCAGGGGCAGCCACAGCTGCTCTGGGCACCCTGTGCCAGGGTGAGAGGGAAGAATTCCTTCCCAATATCCCATCTAACCCTGCCCTCTGTCATTTTTAAGCCATCCCCTGTGTCCTGTCCCTCCATGCCTTCTCCCCAGTCCCTCTCCAGCTCCCTGTGACTCCCCCAGCCACAATTAGGTCATTCCAGAGCCTTCTCTTCGCCAACAACCCCAACTCTCTCAGCCTTCCCTCACAGCAGAGCAGCTCCAGCCCTTGGAGCACCTTCATGTTCTCCTCCAGACTCATTCCAGCCTTTCCAGGGCTTGTTAAACACAAGCAGCTCCGATGCTGTTTGTTCCTAATCTGCGCAGCACAAGGTGAGTTACTGCTCCGTGAGGCTCCCATTTCACACCACGGCTGCTGCTGCATGAAATCCCAGGAATGTGCCTGTTGACAAGGCAAGGTTCAGCACGTCCATCACCAAAGCACCCTCAGGAAATTCACTGCTGGCTGATGTGTTGTTGTTGCAAGAAGAGAAAACTCAAACACAGCACGTCAAAAAGTATGTGCTGCCTCCACCTCCCGTTTACTCCTCAGGGGAAAAGGTAAATAGAGTGTAAGCAATTTCTTTCTTTTTTTAAAAGAAAAAAAAGTCTAACCTGCCCGAGACGTAGGGAAATCATTTACCTTCTGCCTGTCAGAGCAAGTTCTCTACGTGCTTTTTCCATATTAAAACCACAGCCCAACAGAATGGATTCACTCCATCTACAAAGGGCAAAGTTTAAGTTGCAGAGAGAATATGAAAGCCCAGTGATAAACTCTGGGTTTTAAACAGTGCTTAAGTTCCATGGTTAGCCAGAGGAAATCAAATAAAACCCAAATATTCAAATGGACTCTGCTACAGTCTGTTTATCATTTCCTGAAGAATCAGCTCAAAGACTGAATCCTATTCCCTGCCTCCTGTTTGCATTTGGAAATGACTTTATCCATAATATGTTCACTAAAATAAGCAACATGAACACATAAATTCTGAAAGCAGGCTTTTACCCACAAACCAGGCTGATCCCTGAGCTTTGAAGTCTCCATAGCTGCCCTGGCTTTTTGGCCACTCCTTATTCTGACTACTTGCAGCAAAAGAATCATAAAACATTGCAGAAAAATGCTACAGATTCTTTGCCAGAACAAGTAACTAATCACTTCCACTAACATCGCAGTGCTGCTTCTCCCTCTCTTCCCTACACTCTGCTTACCAACACTGCCTGCCTGAGCACAGTGAACAAACACAGGCAGAACAGCAACAGCAACATCCTCATTCCCTCACTGCCTGCTGGTACCACTTGGGCACACCCTGGGACTGACCTGGCTGAAAATCCCCACCTGCTACTCACTCACAGGCACAGAAAAGGCAACTGTTAAAAAAGGAGCAATTCCAGGAAATGTCAGGTCACAGAGTCCCTCACACACTTGTGAATGTGTCCACTCTACTTCATCACATTCATTAAATCACATAGGATTAGTAATATCAGCTGCTCATAGAACCCCAGAAGGTTTGGGATGGAAGGGAACTTAAATCCCTCCCAGAGCCACCCCTGCCATGGCAGGGACACCTCCCACTGCCCCAGGCTGCTCCCAGCCCCAATGTCCAGCCTGGCCTTGGGCACTGCCAGGGATCCAGGGGCAGCCACAGCTGCTCTGGGCACCCTGTACCAGGGCCTGCCCTCCCTGCCAGGGAACAATTAATTCCCAATATGCCATCTAACCCTGTCCTCCTTCAGCTTAAAGCCATTCCCCCTGTCCTAGCAGACACAGCCATGAACTCCAGGGCTCCAGGGTATTTCGCTGCAGCTCCCTGGACACCCGTGAGCACTGCCAGAGGAGGATTTGGGGTGTGCCAGGAGGATGAGCAGAGGGGTGCTGGGGCTGTGCTGCTGCTGGGAAGGGCAGGTGCCCTGGGGGATTTGGGATTCTCCAGGAGGATGAGCAGAGCAGTTCTGGAGCTGTGCTGCTGTGGAGAAAGGCAGGGGTCCTGGGGGATTTGGGGTGTGCCGGGAGGATGAGCAGAGCAGTGCCAGGGCTGTACTGCCAAAGGGCAGCACCCAATGCTCCCTGAGCTGGCACAGCCCAGCTGATCCAAAGGGCTGCAGGACACTGACCACCCCAAAGGCACTGTCCGACTGGGGACACCTCCCTTTTGGGGACCTGGCCATTGCTGCCTTCTCAGGACACATTAACATGCTCCAAAGATGAGTCTCGTTGCTTTTGTGTAAATCAAAACCATCGTTAGAGACAAGTTACTGGCTAATCTAATTTTTAACTATGCACAGCAATCAACTTTAAATTAATTATAATATCAGACTAAAAGGCAAAGACATCACTTCCTGTCACACCCACAGACCCCCTCCGATGACAGTGTGTGAGTGCCATTGGTTTTTAATTATTATTTCTTCGAATGCCTTTGTTAAGCCTTTGTTCCAAGTTGCCAGCCCTTTACCTGCAGGAAAATGACAATGACTTGTCCTGGGCTGCTGAGGAGAGCACACACACACCATCCCCAAGCTGTCCCCTCTGTCCCAGCACTCTCTGAAGCGTGGTGGCTGTTGTCACCAGGGGCTGTGCACACAGCAGGCTCACTGTGCTTAGGCTTTGCTTCACCCAATTATTTGTTTGTCACCTGCGTATCGAGCAGGTATTGTCAAGTTATTTTTGGCCCCTGATATAGAGGCAAAACATAATGAGGCCTTGAGGTGAACAACCACCTTGGCAGCGAGGCACGGAGCTGATGTGCTGTTGAAAGGCTGGAGAGCAATTAGGTTATTTGAGTAAGAAGAGATGCTGGACAGGGCATGTGAAGACAGAGTAAACCAGCTTAAGTATTGAAACACCACCCCCCTCCTTCAAGTTGTCAGCTAACTATTTATGCAAAGTGTTAATTTACTGCAGGCTGGATTGTCGACAAGCTTAATTTTTTTATTAATTCAAAAGATGCAGAGACTTGTCCCACACGCACACATCGCCCAGCCCTTTCCAGACAAGTGGAGCAGCTTGCCAGATGATTGTTATCACCATTTAATTGTATTACAGCGATTCCCACAAGTCCTGGCCACGGGCCTGGCGTGCAGAGCGAGGGGCTGTGCAAACAGGGCCAAAGGTCTGTGGAGTGAGAACTTCAGAGTGGGAGATACAGAGAGCAGGTACAGAAGCAGATGGCAAACCAGCTCAGACGAGACCCCTCACCCTGTGAGGCAGCTGGCAGGATGGAGGGCATGGAGCGACCTGAGGAGCACGAGGGCAGGGCACACATCCTCTCTGCTGCTCCGGGGCTGCCACCTGGTGTCCACGGGAGTGGGCAGTGAATGGTGTCACACCCACCCCAAACACAGCTGACACTGCACAGGACACCCTCAGGTGAAGTGGTTCTGACCCGGCTCACTGATCAAACTGGGCTTCATCTACTCAGACATCACATCCTGTCTGCATCACAGCAAGTGCATACAGCATCTGAGGGGCTGGCAGCACTGGGCCATGATCTTTTAAAGAATCACAGAATCATGGAATGGTCTGGATTGGAAAAGACCTCAGAACTCATCTCATTCCAACCCTCCTGCCGTGGGCAGGGACACCTTCCACTAGACCAGCTTGCTCCAAGCCACAACCAACCTTGAACACTTCCAGAGGGTCACTTTAAGAAGATATTTATTTTTGTAAAAATATTTATGCAGATACACCTACAGGAAAACACTCTATAAGATAAGCACCTTCCAAGTGCAAATTCACGGGTCACTAATTTGGGCATAACATATCTAGAGACACCACTGGGAAAATACAAGAGCAGATCCAAGAGCCAAGTTTTCGGAAGGAACACTGACCACAGCATGGAAAAAAGCTGTTAGACAAGAAAATGACCTTTGCAACACAGAAACAAGAGTGTCCTAATTCAATCCATAGAGCCAGTCACTTTTGCTTTACCCTTTAAGTGGTCAAGGATGAGGTTCTGCAGCCAAAGGTTATGATTTCTCACGGAGCCTGGACTGAGCAGGTCACAGGGAGCTGTTTGCTCCTGGCTGGGGCTGAGGGCTGCCTGCAGGTGACAGGACACTCCTCTTCCTGCACAGGGAGCAGCACCACAGGCCCAGGGACATCCCCTGTGCCAATGTGACTTGATCCCTCTGAGCAGTACAGGCAATTGCTGGTGTATTCTGAGGGTTGCTCACCCCATCTGCAGCCAGACACGACTGCTCAGGCATGAACTGCGTTATAATGAGCTGGGTGCTCGAGAACCACGGCTTCAAAATGACTTTGGCTGGAGTGGTCTGCTTTAAATGTGTCTGAAGCAGCCAAGGGATTTCTCTTGGCAAGGTGAAAGAGGCTGAACCTGGTGTTCCAGGATTGCTCCTGAGAATGCTCTCGTCCTTAAATGTGTTCAGAGAACCTGGCACAACCCTTCCATGCTGCTCCTTCCAAAACCCTGACTGCTTTCCATCTTTCCACCCACATGGTAAATCTTTCCCAGATCCAAAAGCCTCTGGAGGCTGTGTATTCATACAGCAACAATCCTCACCCTCACATCAACACCCACTTGACTGGGAGTTAGAAACACAAGGCTGAACTTCTGGCAGTGAATGAAGGCCAGGACAAAGACCAAGATCATTCCTCTGCCTTTCCTGCCAAAGAGGTGAGATGAGAGCCCAGAAGTTCACCCCATTTCTTCCACATGAAAACAACATGTTCAGACCTCAGGAAGATCACCAGGAGAACCTGAAGAAGAGTACCTAAAGAACCTCTCCTAGATGTAACCAGATGGAAGAGGAAAGACTCCAGCTGTTCCCTCTCAGGAAGCATCAGAAACTCAGCAGCACTTTCCATCTCCCACAGCCTGCAGTGTCTCCCTGCCTCCCTAACCAAAACACCTGGGGATCAACTGCCTTGGGAGAGCAAGTCCCTTAATGACAACAGTCTCTTTCTGCTGCCCCAGGGTGCCAGGAGAGCTGGTGCTGGAAGTTCCAAAGCTGACCCACTCCTGAGGCTAAGATCCAGAGCAGACACTGCGCTCCTGGCACAGCTTCCCATCCCTCCCCAGGGGCAGCAGGTCCTGCCTGGCACTGAAGAACTGACAAAGTCAGATCTTAATAATCATTTATCTCAGAACACAGGCAAGGAGAAAAGAAAAAACCCAACAGTTATTATCACAAGACAGAACAAACTGGTGCTGAGGTCCCCAGGCAGCTCCCACACCTGCTGAAAGCTGCACAAGCCCCAGGCATACAACCCCCAGCAATAAACCCAGCCAGCAGCAGCAAAACCAGGGCTTTGCTCATCTGCTTTTGATTTTTAAACGCTGCTTCTCTTAACAAATGAAGTTTCAGTGCTTCTGGGACCAACAACCTAGCAAATGAACTAACTATTTATTTGTGGCTTTATTACTCAGCAGACCCATTTCCATGGAGTTGTCTTTCCTTAGGACCCAGGCTGCTCTGCAGCAGCTGTTTTCTATTACAAGGCACTCACGTTCCTTTGCCTCTAATTTCCAGAAGTGCCCACTAACCTGAAATATTTGGAAACTACAGCAAATGGCCGTGGGAGCTCAGCAGCAGTTTCACCACATCCCTCTCCCCAGGTTCTCCCCCATCTCCCTCACCAAGGACTGAGCTGGCCCAGGCAGCCCCAGTTCTCCAGATCCCCCAAGCCTCCAGACCCCACAAGGTTTGTGAACCCCCACAAAGGACCCTCAGAGTCCAAAGTGACCCAGAGAGAGATTCCCACGGGGCTGGGGGAGAAGGTGGTTTGGCCTGTGCCATGCATGACTTTTGAATCACTACAGGGCAGGGGGAAACAGGAGGTTTGGGGAGCCCCTCTGACCGTGATCAGGAGGTTGGAATAAATCAGGAGCTCTGGAGAGGTCAGGGCAAGCTGTGAGTGTGCCTTGAGCCAGGATTTTCAGTGCCAGGGGAAATCCTGCTGCACTAATACAGACTCCAGCTCTGATGGGGTTTGGGTCTTGTGCTGCTGGACTCGTAAAGGCTCTCCTGGCCCCACTCTGAACAGCCTTTAGCAAATCAAGGTCTTCAGCTCCAAAAAAAGGAAAAGAAAAAGGTTTCTTGAGAACAACATTTTTGGCTTACAAATTCTTGACTAGGAGGGTGGGCAGGCCCTGGCACAGGGTGCCCAGAGCAGCTGTGGCTGCCCCTGGATCCCTGGCAGTGCCCAAGGCCAGGCTGGACACTGGGGCTGGGAGCAGCCTGGGACAGTGGGAAGTGTCCCTGCCATGGCAGGGGTGCCACTGGATGAGGTTTAAGGCTCCTTCCAACCCAACCCATTCTGGGATTCTACAATTCTGTGATAAGCACAGAAAGAGCTCCCTCCCAGCTCCCAGCTCACTCTCCCAGCACATGTAAGTCAAGGCCATTACCTGCTCTGAAGGGCACTTCGCTCAGTTTATCTGCTCCTCTCTTCGCCCCTCTTTAAGTACACATTGATATTGGCTTTTTCAAACCACTTGAGCCCTGTGCAAGGCCCTTTCAGACACACTTGAGGCCTCTCTCAGCCAGGCACATCCAGCTTGGAAAACAGCTCCTGTGGCACTGAGCAGCTGAATGCCTCGGACAACACCAGGACAAGTGGTGATGGCAGCTGAAGCCGTGTCCTGATCCTGGACTGATCCCCCAGCACCCTCTGCCTTTGCCCAGGCTCTGCCTCCTCCCACCCCGTCTTGCACTTGAACAACTCAGGGGCAAAACCATCCTCCTATTTTTTTTTTTTCTTTTTTTATTTTTCTGTGTTAAGGTTTCTGGTGAGAAATCACTCAGCTCACACCACCCAACTTTGGTGCCCAAAGCCAGGGCAGCACCCATGTGGGGGAAGAGAATGGGACCTGCTGGGGACAGGGACAGCAAAAGGGGCTTGAGTCCTCCTCATTCATCAAGGTCCAGCAGGGATAGGAAAAAAAGGAAATCTCAGTGATCCTGGGTGTCCCAGGATTTATTTCTGTGGCTCTCATCCAGCAGAGCACTCAAGTAAATGCTGGGTGTGAACAAGTGTTTGAAGTCAGTGGAGCAAGGAAGCACAACACTGAGCTGAAGCCTAAACCAGGACAAAGCAGGGTCTGTTTATTCTGCCCCAAGTCTAGGAATGCCCTCTCACAACCCCTTCCCTCTCTTGAGACTCACAGCATCCCTTCATGACCAGGCCCTGCCTTTTCCTTTGGATAATCTGCACTGAGCCATGAGAAAGCTAAAAATTCACCAGATTAAAGTCTCATCCTTCACAAAGTCTTCTTTGCCACCAGAAGGAACGTGGCAGCTCTCACTGGAAGCTTGATTTCAGTTTTTCTGCCTACTCAGACAAATATTATTGCACTCAGGTCATACATTGAAGAGTTTCTTCACATGTTCAGACTCTGTTTTTCTAGGAAAAAAAAAAAAAAGCTGAGATTTTGGAAATCAGTGGGCTCTGCCTGTGGCTCTCCACTCCTATTCCCACACTTTGGAAAACAACGACTAATTCATAGAACTTCATGGGCTTTTGTGGGCAGCCTGCATGACAAAATAACATCTGACTTTGTGGGATCATTTTATGTGGAGAAACATTTAAAATATGTCAGTGATTAATCATGGGACGGTTTGGGTTGGAAGGGAGCTCAAAGCCCATCTCGTTCCATCCCTGCTGAGGACAGTGACCACCAGACCTGGATGCTCCAAGCTCTGTCCAACCTTTTTGAAGGCAAAAAACATTCTTGCTTGGGGGACAGTTGAGAACTTGAAGGGGAAAAAAACCAAAAAACCGTCTTTGCTTTGGTTTTAAGAACATTTTAAGACTTTATAAAAAAAATTACAAAAGAAAAAAAAAAAACCAACCCACACTTCATATAGACATCCCTGCAAAACTCCTACTGATATCCAGAGTGTCAAGACTGTAGGATGTGGGATATTCTGGGGTGCTTACTTTTTTTTTTCATTAACACTATCTGTCTAACAGCCCTTGCTCAGGCTGGGTAATTGTGCCAAGTGAGGAGGCATGAGATCCTGTAGAAGAAGGGCTCAGGAGGTGACCTGGAGGGCTGGTGGCACAGCTGGATGTTTGAGAAGCCTGGGCAAGCCATGTACCCCAGAGCCAGACCCTGAGCAGGTTCTGCACAGCTCTCCTGACTTCAAACCAAAGTAAGAGAGAGGCTGGTGGTGCAACCTGTATGGTGGCTGGAAACAACCATTTCACTCCAAAGGTGAAGTTAATTTATGGCCCAGTCCTTCTCTTTTTCTCATTTTATTCTCGAGGCACGCAGGGCACCCAATCCCCCACAAGATTCCACAGTGCTGCTGGAGGCACCCCTGCTCCCCACGAGGGCTGGGGGTGACAGTGGCACATCCTGGGAATGCCCCATGCTGGCTGCTCCCTCCCTCTAGCAGGGCCCTGCCTGCTCCCACAGGCTTGGAGGTGATGCCAGAATGATTTTTTGCTGTTTCTTTCACACCCCTCTCACACACTCTTTTATAGTTTGATGTGTTCTCAGTGCTTTTAGCCCCACACTTGTACCTCCCCAAGGCTGAGAACTCAGCTCAGCCCCACGGCACCGTTAAACCAGGAGAGCAAACATCCTGGGAGCCCCAGACACCAAGGGCCTCTCCAGAACACATTTGGGAACCTCAGCCAGGCCCAGCCAGGGGGAAGGTTCCTCACAACGAGGGCTTCACTCCAGCCTCTCCCTGGGGGATCTTTGATAGCTGTGCTAATTAGCAAGGCCTTTAATTGTGTGGATTTCAGTGTGTGGGGGCAGTGTGTGCATTTTGGGGCATTCCACCTGGACCAAGTGCTGCACCCAAGGATCCTGAAATAAATCCCAAGGTAAAAACCCCTTTTCCCCATCAACTGTGTTTTGGTTTTAATTTTAAGACCAGGGAAAGGTATCAGAGGGAGCCCTTTGGGCCTCCTACAACCCAAGCAAGGGGCTGTGGAACTGGAGCCCATCCAGTACCAACATTAAATTACAAACCCAGTGAAGGAACTCACATTGTCCAGCGTTATCCACAACCACTGATCCACCGTGAGGTGTCCTTGGCTTAACTCCCGCATTAAACCCGGGTTAAACTTGGGTTAAACCCACTCCTGAGCTGAGCCTGCTGGCAGGAGTGGCTCTGCCCAGGTGACACCCAGCTGGTGCACACGTGATGCAAACGTGGCCCCTCTGCTGTGACATTGCTGTGCTCTTCCAGTGGAAATCAAATGCACTTGATAAGATAACAAACGCCTGGCAAAGCACACTGGAGCTATGTAAGGGAGAGAACAGGAGGGGGGAAAAAAAATCTTGTACAAGCAGCAAAACAATACAGCTTTATCTAATCTCAGCAACTTATTGCTGCTTGTCTGCCTGTGTGTGTTTTACTGACAAAATAAAATAAATTGAATCAGCTCACACATGATAACATGCTCTTTCCTACCTCATACTAATTGCTTGGCTAATTGATGTTTGTTGAACTTTCTCCATTTCATTGAGTGATTAGGTACAAAGCTAACAGTTGACATCTGTAGGCGCTTAACTGGCGTCTGTAATTACTGTTAATGTTAAATAATTGTTAGTTAATTGGAGTGGTAACTGACTGAATGGAATCCAGATTGTGAAGCAAAAAGAGACCTAGTTAAATAAACATACATTTTCAGAGAAAATAACATTTTATTACAAGGGAGAGACTAACAGCAGGCCAGATAGGGGAGGTTTGCAGGATGCTCTGTTTACCACATCTCACAGCAGCCTCCAGCCTGGACTCCCCCAGCCACAGGTACAGCAGGGCAGGATCTCTGTCACCAAAACACTCCTATCCCAAAAATTTTTCCTCATTAATTGGAGCCAATTAGCACAATTTTACAGCCCAATACTTATGTATTTCTTGAGAAAATCAAATATAGGCTAATCTACAAAACAAATATTCCCTCCATATTAGATATAACTGTATTAGCAAATATTGCCATTTTGTTCCCAAGCCTAGAATAGCTTGACTTTGCAAAAATCCACAGCCTTAAATGAACTCCTGGAGGCATGTGATCACCAACTGACCACAAGGGGTACTTGGTACCAGCCCAAAGGGGCAGGGATGCCCAGAACAACACTGCCAACATCTTCCTCTGCTATTTTGGTCAAGAAAAGCCAATGCCTTCAGGCACTTGTGGCATGCTGGCTGCCTTCTGCTTTTGTTTTGAATTACTAACTTCAAAGTTACCAGTGAAGCCTTGAAAGGCTCCTGTTCGGTAAGTTTAACAATTTAAGGATCTGAACTTTTTACAAGAGGCTACTTCAGATTTTTACCTGCTCTGGGCACATCACATTATCCAGCGACCTTTTCCTGCAGCTACAGAACAGCACTGGGACCCCACAGCTCTGGCACCTCCTGGCACTGGAGGCACCTGCAGTGCCTCCTGGCACCCACTCAGCTCATGGTCCAGCCAAAAAACCAGCACCATGTAGAGAAGCAGAGGGCACGGAAGGTGTGGGACTGGAGATGGGTGGTTTGTGCTTAGGAGATGCAGCCATAAGTGATGTTCTGAACAAACTCCTTGCTCAGATAAAGCCTCCCTGGCACAGGAATAGCTGCCTCACTCTTTTGTGCAGCACAACAAAGCACCATCTCAAGACATTTATCGACCTTTTTGTCTGCTTCACTCAGAAGTCAGAGTGAAGTGACCCAGCAGCTCTTCTAATCTACCTCAGGGGTACCAGAAACCCAGGCTCTCCAAACCCACAGCTTTTTCCAGTGCTCAGCCTCTCCCTAATGAGGAACTTCCACATGGAAAATACTGAAGAGCCATCTGAAAGCCACAAAACACCAGCAAACCAGTGATCCAAAGCCAGCAGGGAAGCCTCTGCCAGAAAGGCGAGGGGAGGCCACTGCCAGGGTGTCACTCATGGGGGTGAGCCATGGGAGCTGCCTCAAACCCAGACATCTGGGGTGATTCAGCAGTGCCTGAGGTTTGCTGGCCTGGGGCTGCTTCTTGGCCATGCTGGGGTTGCTCCAGAGCTCCAAGGGCAGGGGAGGAAGAGGCACTTCAGTGAGAAGTGGCAGCAGGGAGGGCCAACATCCACACAGCAGCCACCCCAAAAACCACAAGCGAGGCTGAGAACACACCCCAAGTGAGTGAGGATGTTGTGTCGATTCCTGCAGACCCTGGAAAGGAGGGAGGCAGCCCCAGGCAGTCCTCGGGCAGCAGACCACGGTAACACTGCACACGCCTGCACTGCACTGGATCCACTCACAGGCAACTCGAGATGCCGTGGGGATGGTTTACCCAGAGTGAGAGCACCTCTCCACAGCCAAGGATCTCCTGTGAATGGATCAGCAGGGAAGGAATTGCCAGCTTTAGCTCCCTGCTTGTTTACAGAAACAGATGTTGGAGAGGATCCTCAAGAAATGCTTCACCACAGACTGCCAAGGGGAGAAACAACAACACGCCTGTTTTTTCTAGGGCAGGATATTGCTGTAGAACCACCTAAAAAGCCAGGGCTTGATCTGAATGGTATTCCAGCCACCAGTGAAGCCTCCTAACCCAGATGCCTTGATCTACCTCCAGCTGAGAGTATAAATATTTCCCTGACAGCTGGTGGTGCCACACAGCAGAAGGATTCATAAAGTTTACATGAACATCCTGTAAACAATTTGAACATAAAAAGCTCTAACAGCTCAATTGTGCTTCTGATCAAAGGCAAACTTCAATATACAGCACAAATGAAAACTTTACCACAAATGAAAACTTTGGGACTCATTTCTCCCTTCAGGAAAAACTGTGTTCCAAGGGTACGTAGGAGGGAGTTAACACAAATGAACCACACAGTCGTAGTAGGAGCTGCCTGCTCTGCAGCTTCAGATCCGTGTATTTAAATTATTGAGAGATAATGGAATTTAATTACGCTGAGAAGTCACGTTACAAAAATTCACGAACAAACCCTTTCCTTTGGCTGGGATTAATGGTGCCCAGGCGAAACTCTCAGAGGGTGAGGGGCAGTTCTGTTCCTTCAAAGACACAGACCACGAGCAGCAATCCCAAACTGGAAGGGCCATCCCGCAGGGAGCGAGGGAGGGAGAGCAGGAGCTGCAGGCGGGGGATGCTCTCCTCTGCCAGCTCTGCTCCAGCTCATTTATTCAGACACTGACAGCTCCTTTGTCAAGCATTACCAAGGGCCCAGACCCTTGGGTGCTCACCTCCCAGCACAGCCACCCGGATTCCCAAGGGAACCATCTCCCGAGGTAATTTAAGCACTACAAGCTGTTCCTGCCAGAGCCATGGAGTGCAGGGCTCTGATTCACAACCAGGGACCACTCACTCAGTGGCAGCTACAGAACCTCCTGCTCTGGGGACCAAGCTCCATCCCTCCCAAATTCCCAGCCCTGCTGCAGACACGCGGAGGGCTGGGGACCTCTGGGAGGGGAGGCAGCACGAAGGTGATGGGGGAACCCCACAGCCCTTTCCATCACTCAGCTCTGACACAAGTCCCAGCCCTGAGGGACCCCAACATCCACTGGCTGTCCCCAAAAGCTCACAGGACCCTTCTAGATGCAGGGATGCACCTTTCCATTTAGCTCCAAGGGCAGCCAAGTCCTAAATGCGAGCTGACATACTTCTCCTGAAGGGGTTTTACCAGCTCTTCTAGGGAGGGCTGGGGGGGATTTCACTTGGCTCTAGATTTTTTAAATTCTTAGTGTTTCTGAGGAAGGGACTGTTCCACATTACACATCCACACTAACCCATCGCTCCTTGAGCATGAGCATATATTAGGCCTTGAAGTCCACAATGAAATGACAGAAAGGGGACAAAATGTATATATGAGATCTAAACCGCTTCAGGATTTGTACCTGCACCATAAACACATTACTTCTGTAATTCCTGCTACCTCCGTTATAAATAATACTAAAAAATAAAATTAAAAGGCAGGAAACACCCGAGCAGTGTGTGAGACACGGGTGGGACGTCCAAGAGGAGTGGCCATGGGCACAGAGGGCTGGACCCTGTCAGCCTGCCCAGCCCTCTCAGCCTGGCAGCTTGGAAGGTTCCATCATGATTTACCCAATGCAAATCTGACCTTTCTTATGAGTGACTTTTATTGCTTTTGGCAAAAGCAGGCGTGGACAACACAGCGGGGAAGAGCTGGCTTGGAAGGAAACAGCCTGAGCTGCGGAGAGGGAACCTGAACTTGGAATACATCAAACTGACAGCCCCCGGGCACTCGGCAGCTCCCCAGGGCCGGCACTCAGAGCAGGAACAGCTCCCCAGCACCGGCACAGAGCCTAGCACCTGCCTGCCAGCAATTACTGACATTATCTCTAAACAGGGGAGCTTTTCTGAGCTTCTTTTCCTGATATTTAGTAGTCTGAATGCTAATCCCTTTGACAAAACTGTCCCCTATGCTTTTTCCTTCTCCTTCCCCTTAATCTCTTTCCCCCAGTGGAAAAAAAAAAAAAAAAAAACCAGCCAGCCTAGTTTGGCCGCACCTGGATTTGCATTGATTCCTCCCTTGTCATTCATGTTACCAACAGGAATTAGCATATGGCTTTAAGGGGAAACTCAGGAGGAGAAAAGAAAGATGCCATTTTGATGGAAATAAGGGGCAAAGGAATAATCTACCATCAACTAAAAAGCTTATTTGTGTACGGTTTCCCAAGCAAAGCTTCGAAAAGCCCGTGTTGATTTTAGGCTACACAAAGAAACCCTAATCCTTTCAAGGGAACTAAATCACCAAAGAAAAGTACCTCGGAAGAAAAGGCTCCCTGTCAAGCATGGGTATTCACATCCAAAGGGATGCCACGAATCAAGCTCCGTAAGTAAACAGCAATAAGAATGTGGGAAATGTGTTTGAGTCAAAAAAGAAAACCAAAGGAAGAGGAAGAGGGGCCTACTCTTCATCAGTCACCTCCCGGGGAGGAGAGGAGCCCCTCGCCCTGGTTACAGGCCTGCGCCAGGAATGTGGATTCACCGCCGGCTTCTCCTGCCCTGGCCCAGCCCCAAGAAAGGGCTGCTCGAATGCCAAAGCTTTTTACAGCAAATTAGCAAAATAAAGATGCAGTCACATGTAGTTTGGGGGCCGGGGGTCAGTCCAGACACGAAGCTCTTCCCTTCTAATGGCTGTGCCACCTATTCTCAGCCTCCGGAGGGGCCTGGGGAACCTGTAAATGCCATTAATCACAAAGGATAAATCAGCTTGCCAAGTGAGATAAGCTGGTTAGACCACAGAAATAATCCAGACTGCACTTCCAAAGGACGCTAATACATGAAAAACAGGACTATGGATCCGTAATGCAATCAAATCCAGGTATAATTCAATATGCAGCAGAAGCCTTCAGAAGCAGCAGCGGATCAGCATGGGAATCCCAAAGGTAACGGGGTCACATTCTGTCCCCAGTTAAACCACCGCAGCTTCGTGGAATTAAAAGGCACAGAGAAACACTGGAATGACTCACTGGAATAACAAACCAAACCCAGGGCAAATACTGAGCAAATCCACACCCGGCCAACAGAACGCACCTGAATTTCAAACGAGTCAAATCTGCCTCTTCTAATGCAAACTGAGTCGAGTGTTCCAAAGCCCAGCAGATAAAACCCCGGGTTTACAGCCGGAGCTCACCCTTTTCCCGGCAGTGCCCATGTGCTGCCAGGGAAAAGCAGGGCACTGGGGTAAAAACCAGACACGCTTTCAGGCTTTGAATTACACTTGTTTGTGCAGCTCATGCCTGGAGCTGATCCCTGCACCCTCCTTGCAAAGACAATAACCAAACCAAAAATGAGAATTAAACCCAAAGGATCCCCAAAGCCTTTCTGACAATGGTGCTCCAGGCCCAGCTCCACACGGCAGCTCACGGGCGCTGATTTAGGGCAAGTTTTCCCTTAATGTACTGTTATATCATTAGCCACTCTGTCTGAGGATTGCTGTTTGGAAGAAATTAATGGGATACTGAATATTTAAATGTGGCCCTCTCTATCATTTATTAACTCTACAGAAAGCACACAGCACAGTAAGCCATGGTTTATGACTATTATCCTGTGAATACTAAACGTTGGCTGGTTATTACTGTCAGCAGTGCAAATTGGCTATTCATAATTCCACGTCTATCATGGAGCTGATGAGTAACAATCAAGTTAAAACATTTTGAAAACTCTTACAGTTATTTAAATGAGCTTAAATTAAAGCCATTTGTAAAATAAACTATTCCCTAATATTGTTATTTAAATTAATTCTGACCTGGCAGGCAATGCATTATTTAAAGCCTATATTTTATATTAAGCAAAGCAATTACCAAGCATACAGAACACGTCTGAAACCCAGAGAAACATAAAAAGCACTAACAAGCTGATTGCGACATTTCTGCAAGACAAGTTACATTTCATCTCCCATTGAAATAGCCGTGAAAAGAAACGTGTGGGGGGAAAAAAAAAAAAAAAGAAAATAAAGATGTTTGGGATGTGAATTGCAGCCTTACCTTTATTTGTGACAGCGTTGAACAGTTTCTCAGAGCTGGCATCAGATGCCTGAAAGACCAATAAAAAAAAAAAAGAAGTTACATGTTGTAGCAGTGATAGATTTCCAAAGGCACGGCGGTGTATTTATGCACAGGCAGAGGTGTGTATATTTTAGGGAAACAAATCAGGAGACAAAACCAGGAGCGCTGGCAGCGGCGGCTCCGTGTCCATGAGGTGGAGCTGTTTGGCTGTGCTTCGCCGCCCTGCAGTGCAGACATTCTTTGCAAAGATTCTATCTTTTCATAAAGAAATGGGGTTTTTCTTCAACATTAGCTGCACAGACACTCTATCCTTGTACAGCCATTATCCAATACGTTCCGACATTGATTTTTGCGACGGAGAAGCGTCGTGATTTCGAACCAGACAGCCCAGTCTCGGGGATTTCCAGAACTGCAGATTTCTTAATTAATTTTTAAAGTATTTTTGGGATCCCTGCTGTGTGAACATTCGATTTTTACCACCTTCAAAGGAGCGTTGATAACTTAGGTTATTAATTTCATAACTTGCTGTTGCAAACTCTTTGAAAAATAAAGAGTGTGTCAGTATTTAGGATCAGTGTGTATTTCCACTTCAGCTTTGCCTTCCTCAGAATAACTGATTCTGGACACCTCGCTGTGTAAACTAATAAACCTTTTATTTTTCATCTAGCCACCTTTATCCACAGAGGTTTTTCCCTTTAACACTGTGTTGCAGCTTGTCTATTCCTACTGTTTCTATGCCAGGGTGCCAGCTCAGCTCTCTACCCCTATAAAAAGCTTTATTTCAGTTTCACACAAAACCATTGATCCCCCCTTTCAGAAATTCCAACGGCACAAAACCAGCTGGGGAAGGGAACACTGAAAATGTTCATTTTACGAACACCCCGAGCCAAAGAGCACCAAACACTCAGCTTGTGCCAGCTGTGTGCTGCTGTGTTTGGGCACACACACACAGGCAGCTACAGCTCAAACTTATCCCACCTCTGCACCCACAAAATGCCCAGAGCTGTTCAGTTCCCAACTGGAGCCTGGATCCAGCCCCACTGAGAGACAAACTGCTCTTGGAAAATACAGGGAAAACGTGCTCAGTAACGAAATACTGCAAACAGGGTTAAAATGCAACATTCGAGAAAGATTTTAATTTTTCCCTAGAAACTGTTTCCTTACTGGATTCAGGAAAATTAATTGAAAACGCTGTTTGGAAAGGAGGCTGTGGGGATTTTTTGTTAAAGGGGATGAATTTCTCTATTCAAAACCTGATAAAAATCACCAGATGATCAACATAAACGTTCGCTGTCTCAACTGCACTAAAAACTTGGATGTGAAACTCCCGATAAATGAGTAGACACAGCTCAGACTGAGCATCATAGTGTAGGAATACACTGAAGTAATTTGTTTGCCCTCAAGTTAGTGACAGACAAGATTTCTATGATTAATTATTAAAAATAGCTTTATTCTATTTCAGACTTCTAGACAGATTTTACTAGATTGCTGCTGCCTTATTTGAAAGCTAAGCTGATGCATTTCGTCTCAATTAAATACCTTGTAAACACTGGATTTATTACCCAATGATGGATTTATTATTCAGTGACGACCTTCTCTAAATTAATGAAAATATGTGAATAATGCACAAATTGAAGAGATCAAGAAGGCCATGTGCTTTAAAGAGCAGCCCAGTATTAGTCCAACAAGAGGCTCAATGCTTTCCCTTGACAATCAGCCTGCTTAAAAATAATCTTTCCCAGTGAATTTCAGCTGTTGTTGTCTTCTCAAATGAAGCTTTTCTCTGAAGTCAAAACTCTCTGAACCACTCCTTCTTTTTAGAAGGAAAATCCAATATTAAAAACCAAGCAAACTTCTTACAGTTTCAGCTATTACTTTATTTTACTGTTTCAAACAGCACAGGGAAGCTCCACATTTCCTCTTAGCTTGATTTTTCCAAGCACTACAAAGAGGAAATCATCTTTTCAAGAAGTTTGTTCTAATGGCAAGCATAAACCAAGAGATTGTTTTTAAGCCATGGCTTTTCAGGTGCAATCTTTCCCTGTGCTATCGCACACGCCAGTCACAAACAGTGCTGTGACACCTGGAAGTGGCACATCTCGAACAAAATCTGCCCGAGGATCGCTCCGGAGCAACCTGGCAGATGATTATCCACGTAACAGACATCTAAAAAAGGAATTATTTTACAAAGACAAAGCTCGCCCAAGACCGAAGCTCATTTTGCACTACTGAGCCCACACAACCGAATGGAAGAGCAACTTGAAATAACCCCACTGCCTCTGTTACCATAAAAATAACCCAAACGCTGGCTGGAACGGTGAGATGAACTTGGCCTGCCTGTTTTCTTACTTTAAAATTGGGATTTAAATACAAAATAGCAATGAGGGTGATGTACCGGTGATACGGAGGCGAACACAATCTCTGCCAGCAGACACACAGTGTATCAATTTCCATGCAACTATTATTTTTCCACAGCTAGGCAGTCACATCACGGAACAACAGTGAAGGAACAAAAAGCCCAATTGATTTAAAAACCCGCAACAACTCAGCACTACCCCAGAAAGATGAAATTCAGTGCCTGTGCCGTGCTGAACCCTGCTCCGTACTGACAGGAATCCGCGCAGACAACAAAGTGCCTTTATGTGCACGGCGAGTGCGATGTGGCCGAACCTGGGTGTTCCAGCGGCGGAGAGGAGCTCGGCTCTCCCTTCCCTCACATCAGCCAAGTGCAACTCTCTCCTCACTCCCCTTTATCCCCATCTCCCCAGCTCTTACTTGAGCAGCTGGTGAGCACTGTCTGCTGGCACGGTGACATGTGGGGACAGCACCGTGGGTTATCCGGGGTGCTCTGCCCTACAGCCCCCTCGGTTTCTCCTGCACAGAGCCGGAGCTGGTGACACACAGTTCCCTTCCTCGCACTTCGGCCGTTTTCCCTCACAAATCCCCTTGTTACCAAGCGCAGCTTAATCCTTTTCACCGCGAAATGAAACAAGTCAGCAATCCCTGGGCTTAAAGAAAAAAAAAAAAAACCAACAAACCACACAGAAAAAAAATGACCTAAAGAGTATTTTTCCCTCACCAAGGAATGTGCTGCCGTTCGAGGGGGATGTATGACTAAAATATTTCCTGTCCAGACAGCGCAGCCTGACTCACTGCTGGCACGGCCCAGCCCCGCCGCGGCACTTGCACCGGCCCCGCACCTGCC
>VZTN01030939.1:0-26524 GCA_013400515.1 Erpornis zantholeuca
CCCCCCCCCAAAAAAAGAAACACAAACCACTTTTTTTTTTAAAGAAAGGTTACTGAAGTGGTCTTTAATTTGTAAAACTGATGTTGGGAATAGATAGGTGAATTGGGAATCTATACCTGCAATAAGAAGCTGAGATACAGTTTGGAGGCATTTGAGATTGAGGTGAATAGACTAAATAGGTAGAATTATTGTCTTGTTGAATTATGCCAGTTCTTTTAGAAACAGGTATTTCCATGCAAATTCCTTAGAGTCTACTCTAAATTAGTAAATAAATGAAAGCTACTCAAAATTTTTTTCCCCATTGTTTTGGGACTGGATCCAAAAGTCCTCACAAGTCAAAGCATCCCTTGGTTTTCAGATTTTGCTTTGCTTTTTGCCAGTGTTAGAAAACACAGAATTTGTCAGGTTGGAAGGGACCACCAGGGTTCATCTGGTCCAACCTCCCTGCTCAGGCAGGGTCATCCTAGAGCACATTTCACAGGATTGCAAAGATTAGATCCTCTTGGAATTGTGGAAATTAAGAAATAAATATATGTACTGTAAAGGACAAAGACCTTAACAGAATACACAGATTTTGTTAGTGTACACACATTCCCTAGCTAATGCAAACTTGTCATATGGCTTATTTGGAACATCTAGAAGTTTATTTCCATGAGATATGTTTGGATTTATTATCATTGCCTTTGCTACAGATTCTCTCTTTTACAAAATCTTCTTTATGTCTTTTACTAAGTTACCTGTGGTACCATGCTTCATTAACTACTGCAAAAATCACACAGATACAATCCTCAAATGGCTGAGCAGCAATTTGCCAAATCTTAAATCCAAAATATTCCCCAAAACAATTAGCTAGTAAGAGGCACAAGCAATTGCACAAAGGAATCCAATTCTTTATAGATCTAAACATAAAAAACAAAACATTTAGTTAATTAAACTGAAGAATGAGTCAGGCTCTGTGATGCACTGGAGACAAAGAAGAAAAGTCCTTATACTTTGAGTTACACAGGTAACTCAAAAGGGCTTATATACATTCCATTCAGAGCTGAAATTGAACTGGACGCAATGATTCTGGAGATCTTTTCCACCCTTAATGATTCTGTGCACTGGGAAGTTGAGGGATATAGACCATGGACTGCATCCAATGCCATTTTGCTTTCTGCAAAACCCTCTGTGTCCTAAGGAAGATTTCTGTGACCAGCCTGTCCTAAGCTCTCAAGTGTCTCCTCTCATGTTCCATTTATCCCTCCTTTTCATTTGTGCACTTATGTATCCTTCAAAACATCCTTACTTTACATAACAAGGACTGTCTGTAGCACAGGAAGCAATTTGGATTGGCCCATTAATGCAAACGAAAAAAATTTGGAGAAATAATGTCTGTCAGTGTCTTATCAGAGATATTTTTGATATCCCAAGTCACTGTTGACTCATTCTCCAGCAACAATAAAGAGTAATGTAACAAAACCCATGACTATTTCCCTTTTTGTTTTTTTTTTCTATTTTAACAGGACTATTATGTGGTTATTTTGTGTCCTACTGAGATGGATGCTCAGGTCCGAAGGGTGTTACAAATCCCAATGTGGTCCCAAAGAGTTATCTACCTGCAAGGCTCAGCCCTAAAAGATCAAGACCTTTTGAGAGCTAAGTAGGCAAATATTGACCATTCTTTTTTACTTTTTTTTTTCACTCATACTGTTTGATAAATGAGTTTAACAAGCAACAAAAGCTATGCTATAAGGAAAGCCATGCGTATTTAGAAGGCAAAGCAAAGCTCTTGGATACAATTTGTTTTTCTTAAAATAGGTTTTTCTTAATATGTGAAATTTTGAACCCACTGTACAGTTTTTTTTTTAAGTTCAGCCTGGTAACATTAAGCATCTATTCTGCTATACATACATGAACTCTCCAGGGCCCTCCTCTTACCACAAACTTCCACCACTTCTAGGAGATGCTCTCTGCCAGTTAATAGTGAATGACATTTATCAAAACACATCAGTCAAGCGCTGTTCCTCACACACACCTCCCCCCTGTGCTCAATCCGTTGAGCTGTGAAGTGGAATTCAGATAAAAGGATCATCTCTTTAAACTCTCCAAGGAGAGGGAAAGGTGATTCTTAGCAAATACCTGATTTAACTCATGTGCATTGCTCTATGTTGTAGATAACTAAAATTAAGCCAACACCAGTCTGACTGTTTGTGTCTCTCTTTACCTGAGGGGAGTTATTTCCAAGAATCTCATCTGTGAGAAGCTTCATGAACAGTGTTATCTTCTCACACATCTGCCACTGAAAAAAACAGCTCCTTCTATAGCTGTTTAAAATTTGACAAGACAAGAAAGGTTTTTTCAGGATTAGAAATTTTCTTTTGGAGAGTTCTTTTTTTTTTTTTTTTTNCTGATTTCAAGAAGGAATTCATGTGTGGATGTAGCTGACATTCGTTCTACACATTACAAGAATTAAAATTAGGCTGTTCCCTAAATATAATCTTGAATTTCACTTCTAATAACCTGGAGGTAGTCAGCTGTGGAACTGTGCTTTTTCCTGCAGAACATGTAATTGAATGTACCTGTCACAGAATAATTTTCAACCTCTCCTGGGGGAAGAAGCATAGTGGGAATTTAATAGAATATTTGATATGAAATATAACCTAGTACCCAGGATGTTTGGTGTATTTCTTTTTAATGAGAACGTAATGTATTGAGGATAACAAGGCACATGGTAAAATTCTTCTAATAAATAAAGTAATGGTTACCAACAACAATAAAATAATCAAGAAGGGTCTCATTATCAAAATTTATCCATATATTATGTGTGAACCCAATGTCAAAGTAACATGATAAAGGTCGCACCAAAGAGTAAAGGAATACCAAAAGTTGGCTAACTGCATCAGTAGTGAGTAGCTAGTTTTGCAAAAAATCTCATCTAATTGAACTGGATTTTCTTTCCTACAACTTTGGTAAAGACCCTGTCTTCCCACTACTGATCCCATGCTTAGCTGAAATTATTCATAGAGCTCCCATGATTTCTTCCTAGTCAAAGACACCATGAACTAGAAATAGTTCATTTAATGCATATATACACAGAGTTGTCTGTTATTTATCACAAACACATTGTTCTTGCTCATCTACCTAACTTTCTGCTCTCACTATACAGGACAAGTCTGTTATCTGACCTCTCTTCTTCACTGTTCCCACTAACAACTTGAGCACGTTGCACTCTTACACACGAGGCAGACTGGTGCTATTAGTGCTCATGGAAAATAAATACTTACTTTTCAAATTAGTTTGAGGCCATTCTGCCTTTACTACTTTGGCACAGCTTTTGCTGGCACTAGGGTAAGAAATGAGAACAGAGAGACTGAAAGTTGTCTGTGTTCTGTTTCTCTGTGCAAGACTCTGACTGTGAGACATGGGTGCAGTGAGTTCCTGGTTTTGGGGTGTGACAGGTTTGTCTCCTCTCTTGCAGGATGGACGATGCTGAAGCCTGTTTCATCCTGAGCAGCCGCTGTGAGGTGGACAGGACAGCAGCTGTAAGTTGGGGAGGGATAAATGAGAGGATGTGCAGGTTTTACAGTCCTTACTCCCTCTTGGTTCTTTTTTATGCAACAAGGGCAGAATAGCATAAAAGCACTTTCATAGTACCTTACAGATATATTGATCACTTTCAAGAATGGTACTCTGTCAATATTCAGAGTACCTGAACTGCTCTAGATATCCAGTTCAATCAGTTGTATTTATTAAATCAGAAAAGAGACAGATAGCAAATGACTGGTATATTCAGAACTAAGAAGCGAAGCCTGAATTCAACTTTATAAATAAATTTGTCACTAATACAAGTAACCAATATATGTGAGACTATTTGATCATTTTTCATATTGGCCAATTTAAAAAATGAAAAATGGCAAGATTCTTTGCCCATGCTGGTAGTTATTTGCAGTCAGGTAAGTTACCATCCATAAAGGAACACTGCTAATATAAACTTCTGTGCTATGCATCTGTGATAAAAGAATAAAACTCTATGAACTAGAACTCTTCCAGCTAATGAAATTACCTTCTGATCACAAATATCCAGAAAAAAAGTCCACTGAGGAAGGATTTATGAACATAACTTAAAATTTTTCACCATGACCCCTACACTAAATTATTGCAGTCTTGTCTCATTCAGTTCAATCAACTCTACAGGGGGATCAATGTCAGTCTGAATATCCCTGAAGTTGCCTAACAAGATTGAACCAATATTTATAATTCAGTGATTATGTTTTAAGCAATCTCAACTAAAAATACTGTTTTGGTGCTACATTATAAGAAATAGCAATTATTTTTCTAAATATTAAAAACAGATTTAGTAAAATATGGGAAATGAGACCTTTGCACTATATATGTAGTATTATGTATATTCTCTATCACTTATTGTTTCATCTGCCATCAAAACTTAGTTAAAAGATCTTAGCTAAAGATCCTGTTCTGGACCCAGCCCTTCCAGAAAGTCACTGAGCTCCCTGAGAAATAAATCTGTGCTCCTACTATAACATTGAAACTTACTGAGCTAAGGACTTTGAATTTGGTTCATCAGCAATAGACTCCTGAAAATACAGCAGTGAAAGCCACTGAACTGGCAGCAAATAATCCCAGAGTAATCAAGCAAGGCAGACCTACTGCTTGGAAGTGACAGAGGGTCCCAGGGTATTTAAGGGTAAGAACAAATGAGAGTTCTTGCAAATACCTGGAAAAATACCTATAACTTCTGGGAGACTGAAAAATACCAAAACAGCCCAAGTGTCTTATCTAAATTAGCCATGAATTCAGAATAAATCAGCTGCAACATCTCATTTCACATAATGTACTTGGGAGTTGCACAGCGGTTAAAAATGAGAAATCCCATAAAACCAGAGTGTGTGATTTACACTGCACTGGGAAGGTTTATGCAGCATTAAGGACTGCAACACCACCAATCAGATGTTTATCTCTGCTCATAACTGCTTCAGAATTTATGCAAAGAAAAGACAATTTTCAGCACTGCTGGACTGTGCTGTAGGGCAGGCAGTGAGCTCTGCATGGAGCTCGCATCCATCATAGCCAGCGCTGTGCAGGTTTGGCTCTGGAACCACGGTCAGCTGTGGATCTCTTCTTTCTGCCCTTGGGAAACACCAAAATGGTACCTGGCACATTTCAGCTGCTGATCAAATCTCATTTCTCTTTGCACCTGGAGCACACAAACAGGCACATCCTACCAGAGACACACTCCTGATACCTTCTCCCGGGACACAGTGATGCTCTCGGGGCAGTGTGATCTGAAGCTTTTAAACAAGGTGCCACCTCTCTGCCTTGTTTGCCCTTTTGCTTTTGCTCAGATTACCTTTTCACAGGGAATGCAATTAGTTATTCTGCAAGTAGAAAATCTTTCAGTTTTTAAAACCTACTTTGTCTTACTGCCCCCTAGAGCTGTGAAATGAAATGTATTGAATTTCCTACACTGCTCCAGCCTCGTGCTAGTACATGAGGCTGGGTTTGTCACGGGGCTGAAGGAAGTTCAGCTGTCTTCCCGGTATCAATCTTTATAAGTACAACTGATTTTCCACCCTGCTGTTGTTGAGAAGCTGACAAACTGCTAAAAGAGCCTTGGATTCTCTCCTACATGTGACAGCTGTCAAAATAAAAGGAGGAGATTCCTGACCAGAACAGCTGTTGTTACTCAAGTGATTTTTTGAAGTCCATGAGGGCTTTCATCCCCCCAACTACAATCCTCAAGCAGAGGATTTACTCATTTGCCATGGATACCCCTGGCTGTTCATTGCTTGCTATTTTGTTAGTTAATAATTTCTAGTGACAACACTTCTGCTGTTGCTGACAGCTTTGTTCTGAGGCTTTCTGAGAATTCAGAGATGGTCCAATTGAAGCTTGCACCTTTTTTTCCCCTTTCATTAATCAAATTGTGTGACTCTGCTGTACTGGTAATCTAAATTACACTGCCTGAATGGCATCACAATATGGATGCAAACATAGCAGGATGTAACTAATTTATCAAGTCATGTGTGGCAAGAAAAAGATTCAATTAACAGAACTATTTAAAAATAGTTATTAAATGCATTTCCTTGAGTTCTGATGATTTTCATACACCCACTTTAAAACTTCCAGCTTTTCATACATGAACTTAAATATCACCTCTATATTAATCACCATTTGTATCCATGATAATTTTTTGATCAGTGACTGTAATTCATTGTATGGAGATCACACAGAAGAGAATATATTTTTTCACTCACCTTCCAAAGAAACATATATTTAATAATGGGAACAGAAGCATTATTTTGTTTCAGTTACTTTTGTTTGTTGTGTGTACATCTATACCATATATTGGGAGAAAGGTGAATATTTTTCAAAGTCACTGCAGAATAGCATAGAAATTGCTACATTTTTAAACCAGAGATCCACAATACTCAATGAACATAGAGACTGAATCTAAGAAATCACTTAAGGTGCCTAATTGTGTTTTCCTTTCTCGGCCCTGAAGTGCTTCTTCAGAGTGGAATTTGGGAGAATAACTGAGTAAAAAGCTTGGGAACCCAAATAAGCAGATTTTGTACCCAAACACGTGGATACAACAAGTGGAAAGAGAATATAGGAACAATAAGGCAAGGCTATTAGATTAACAGTACATACCCACTGAGCTGATCTCATGAAGCTATTTAGGGCATTTAAGTACCCATTTTATATATATATTACATATTGGTGGACTGCAGGTCCAAAGAAGAGGTAGAAAATGAAAAGCAAGGCATTTGCAGTGTTAAAGCTGCCAATGTGCCAAATAATTATCAAGAGATTTTAATTTCAAAGCCTTTCCCTTTTCTAATATTAAAAAATATTTCATGTTGAGGTTCTTACTTTTAGTTTTACAACTCTCCCTTCTCTGGGTCTAGTTTTGTTTGAGTTTTTAACAAAATAATGTAATTTGAATAATTTTATAATGAAATCTTCATTCTTAAGTTACTGCACATTCTGATAAAACCAGGCTTTTTATACAAAATAATAATTTAAAAAACCCAAGAAAATATCTGACCTAGAGAGAAGTATAGTTCTAGGCATGTAACATATCTGTCTGACTGCCATCTAGCACCTTACCCAGTCATTTGCTGGTTCTAAGCTATGTTGGCATGTCATTACCTTAATACAAAAGAGCAAAAAGCCCAACAGCACACACACAAAAAAAATCCTGAGGAGGGTAGACTGCCATATGTTATAGAAAAGTAAAGAAAAAGTGGTTGCATGCAAGGAAAACCTACAGCAGGTTCCATCTAAGCTCTTAAATCTCCTGACTGGGCACAGCAATTCTACATCTATCAAACAGATAATAAGAAAAAAGTGAAATAATATATTTTGCTATCCTCTTATGACTCCATTTTAGTTTTTCTAGTAGAAAAAGTGCTTGTTAACATCTGAATTGATAATAAAATATTATGGTTTGAAAATGTCAATTACGCTCTGTTCCAGGCAGAGATTTTCCCTTGCGTTCATGAGTCCAAAACCTTTTCATACTGCTGATGCTGCAAACATAATGAATCATTCTTTGTATTTTATCTTTAAATACCACCAATTTCATGACCAGGCAAGGCATTTCAATGCAGGCATGGCTTCCTAGATAGAGCTCTGAAATACTTATTTTTGGTTTTGAAATAAATAAAAACTGATGGATTATACACTGGAATTAGTCTTACTTCACAAAATTCAAAATATGAATGCATTATCACATAGATGGCTTTTATGGATAGCTGTATTCATCCTGCAGTTAACTCATTCTTGCCATGTAGTAATGAACAAAAACTAAAAGCTTGAAAAATCTCTTGGAATCCTTGGTCAGTAGCTGGCTAAATCCTGACATCACTTGTGCAAATGTTTTAGTTCCCCAAAAATTCCTATCTCCTTTCAATTAAACTGATATTTTTAGAATTACCCACAATTTTAAATTCTCAGTTGCTGATGTCATCATTTAATGCTATTTTAATTATGACTGTCTTTGGAAGGATGTCTGTGCTACATCGTTCTTGATTAATTAGACATGACTAATCACTGCCATCTTAAGTTTTCACACAATTATTCCACATCCAAATGCTACTCCTTTCCAAATGACACGCTCATTAGCACTTGCAGAAAGATAGGAGAGGGTCAAAATACCTTATTAGTGGAAGATTTCTGGAAATTAATATGGAATGGTAATTACATAACATGCACATAAACATCCACACCAGCTGGCACTACGTGGTCTTAAAGTGAGTTTTCTTCAATGGAGCCAGTCTGATATTGCTAACTCTGAGAAGATTTCTTTAGGCACTTTTGTGCCTCAGTGGTTTTTGCAGCTTTGAGGTTGTCGGATTGTTTTCAGTTTGATAGTATGCAAACATCACAGCTCTCTTCTTGGACTCTTTTTCATATATCTCGAATTGTTTCTTTGGCCAAAGAACAACACTTCTATTTTGGGATTTGTTTTCATACCTTGTAACTGTACACAGACACTCTTGCTGCTCTGTTCACACAGACAGAGACAGACAGACAGAGGGAGAGGACCCCAGAAGCCGAGCTGGCTGGAGGGATTCTCCTCTCCTCTTCATATCTCTGTTTCATCTAAATAATCTTATTAAAGCCTTCTGATTTCTAATCACTCAATCTATAGACTTTGTTTGTTCTTGGAGCAGCCCCTGAGAAGCAGGGCTGTTCCATCAGATCAACAGTCTGATAATAGATTCTTTCTCTAATCTGACATGGTTATTTGTATTTCATTGTCACCACCTCATACTCTTTCTTTTAGGATCACCAAACCATTTTAAGAGCATGGGCAGTTAAAGACTTTGCTCCAAATTGTCCTTTGTATGTTCAGATACTAAAGCCTGAGAATAAATTCCACATCAAGTTTGCAGGTAAGTGGAAGACTGCAGTCACTTGAAGTTAGTGTTTGACAGTTTGTTTCATGAACACACAAGCAAAGTGAGAATCCCTGGGCACATTTGCTACTTAGAAACTGATTAAGAGTGCAGTTTTGTAAAATAATACACATCCTAGCAATGGCAAAGACTTGAGAGCACTTTTAAGAATGAATAGTCTTATGCTACATAATACTGAGAGTAGAATTATTTGATGTGTAACTACTCCTTAATTACAGATCCAGGCAGGTCTCCAGTTTATTGTACTCATGTCTGTAAGTAATTTTTCTGTACTAAAACATAGTAACTCAGGGATATATGAGAAGATCTATCCAGATTTAATCCAACAAACAATTGAGGGAAAAATCTTCTCATTGGACTGTTTTGTTCTTAGTGGTATGGAAAACATATTTTAATTACTTGCAAATATTTTGCAAATAGACATGTCATTTAATTCTATATCCCATAAAATGCATGCCTTAGAAACCATGGCATAAAATGCAAAATGATGCTAAGAAATCTGAAAAAAATCCACTGCTATAAGAAGAGATTGCCATCTTTTATTTGACAAACTATTTCTCTGAATGATATATTTCTCTTTCTTTCTGTGTACATCCAAACAGTCACACATGTAAGTACATAGACATACATATGCTTATGTGCAAAAACACTGAGATACTTTTGGAGAAATATCTCTGAAGTAGAAGAGAAGCATTCCTTTTCAGAAACAATTTCGAAAATTCAATTTTCTTGAATGATATTCCAAGGAAGAAAAGATTGCTGATTCATGCAAAAATAAAAACAACTCTATGGAAAAATATTAGTCTCCTCCATCATCCCAGAATGTGATGAAAAAATAAATTCCAGTGCAGAACGGGTCCAAAGCAACAGTTAAAGCTGTAATTTTAAAAGCTCCTGAATTTACCACTGGGTTAGAAAGAGGAAAAAAACCCATCAGTAGCAGTTCTGAAGTTATAAAAGTGTAATCTCAAACTATGAGATGGCACAGCAGGGAATAAGGCTCATGCTGTGACGAGAATGATGGTGCTTTTTCATCTCCCCCTTAAAACTGCCCAGCACAAACATAATCCCTGCTCCCTAGCCATGGCCACTTTTCTTTATCAGTAACTGTGTTAATTTGTTGTTTCGAATTGTGCTTTTAAGAGAGCTTCATTATTCCTAATGCCTTGTCTCTGTAGGAGCTTATATATAACTAGACTTGTAAAACAGAGGCAATTTTTTATGTCTGTTCTAAGCGATGGAGAATTTGGACCATATTTTTTTTTCAAAAACCAAAAAAACAACAACCAAAAACCCCAGAAAATCTCTTTTGGTAATATTTCCTTCAGTTGAACCTCAGCATCACCCGTGGATGTTACCTCCTGCAAATGGTTAGGCACTGATGGAGCCATGAGAACACTCTTTGTTGGCACACATTTTTCTAAGAGGATTCCCCTTTGGTATTAATGTCATCCAACACTTCATCATTCTGAAACATGTACCCAGTGGGGGCTGCAGACCTGTCCAGAGTATTTACGAGTCAAATTTGTCACAACCACCCGGAACATTTCTCTAAGTGCTTTTCCTATTATGATTCAAGGCCGCTTTATTACTGCCTTAATGCAAAAGCTTCTTTTAAATCTGATATTCCTTGGAAAAAATGACTCCTTTCTTCTGGAGGTTTCCCCAAACAATATTCCGCATTTTTATGAACCTGAAATATTCAGTAATAGGATTTCTTTTTTTTTTTTTTTTTTTAACACAGGTTTAGAGACTACAGCTGTCAAAAATAAACTTTTTGAATTTAGAAGAAATACAACCAAACAGTCTTTCTAACTAAAGTTTAACTTTTAACTACATTGAAAATGTATAAAGCACTGGAAGCCCAGTGCTGCAGCACCTTATATTAGGTTGACCAGTCCTTGTAGATGGCACAAGGCAGTCCCTGACTGCAGTCAGACACTGACTGCATTTTCCCATAGGAGGAAAAAGCCTGGTTTTCTGCCTGGGGATTTTCTGCATCCTGGAGGTTTTCTGTCTCTGGCAGAAACAGTACACAGGAAAAGTAATTGTTACAATGTATTCCCATCTGGTAAACAAGACTTAAACATCCTCTCCTTAAAGAGAGAATGACAACTTATTTTTGTCCTCAAAGCAAGAGAATGGAGGCACGTTGTCCAGGCTCATATGACCTGTCAGAAAGTCAAGTGTCCTTACTTTCCACCTGATGCCAGACAGACATCCTTGCAGTCTTTACCTTCTGCTGTTTTTGTAGTGGATTTTTAACTACTTTGTTTAAAATATGAACCTACTTACATTGCTACAGTGGCATGTTTGTCTCAGCAAAGCCTTTTGCAAGTTTAAGGTGTGAAAACTTTTAATACACAGCCACTCTTAACATGACAGTTATCAGATGGGCAACTGCCTTATCTCTTCAGCTGAAATGCTTTGATTTCTCCCTAGTAATTTCCAATATAAAAATGCCTTGACATGCCTACTTTTTCTTTCAGTAATACTGGTAGTTACAATCTTACTCTTCCCACTTTTCCTTCAAACACACAAGGCTACAAAAGGCCATGTACCCTTGGTGCAAGCTCCTGGCCTTTGATTTCAGCACAAATGGGAAATAAAGTGAAGATTGTCCACAGCAGAGCAGTATAGTTATGCAATTCAGAGACTAGTAAATTCAATATTTTCTGAGCCAAACTTAAACCTTTTATAACTTTAAACGTTTATGTGTATGTAGATATCTAGATATATATCTCACCTTTACTTTGAGTATTTGGAAGTTGTATATAATTAGAATTCCAGGAAATGGGGATACATTTTGACATTCTCTATTTATTCAAAATGCACCCATGAATTAGCAGGGATTGTTGAAGTCTGACATCAACCCTTCAGTAGTTTATTTCAAAGAAGCATAGTCCAGATTCACTGAAATGGATATTGAATGCAGCTGATGATTAATTTGTCCAATTACAGATAAAAATAGTCTAGAGGTAATGGATGGGCATTTTTCTCTATCTGATCTGGTAGTGGTCATGTTAACTTATCAAATTGACAACAGTAAGGTTTCTCAGAATAATTGTGCCAGGTCTAGGTCATTCTTACCACATGGCTGCTGCTGCAGGCATAAATCAGTATTTTGAGTCTGTTTTATCGTCAGTAACATTACAGAAACCATAACTAACTCCACTGCATTACTGCATCCATTTGAGACAGACTTAGCAACAAAACCTCTGTCAAAATATATTTTCAACAGACACAGCAAGTTATGGAAATTCTAAATGTAATATTTCTTTAGTATAATCTCAATCAAAATACTTATCTTTCTGAGAAGCTGATTTGACATATTTAATATTCACATCAAGATAAACTGCAGTTTCCTGGGCTGCTTCGCTGTCACACTGAATGAGTAATTTGCTGATTCTGGTACCTGCTGTCAGGGCACATGACTGATGTCCCAGACCTGAGGAGTGGGAGAGCTGTCATCCAGCTTCCTCCCTACTCACTTCACAAAGGAAGCAGCAGATAAAGGTCTGTGTAATCCTCCACAATACAAGCCCTGAGCACACAGAGAAAACACAGGAACATTACAGGGAAGCTGTAAACTGTCAAATAACTGGAGAAATGAGCAAGGCATTTTTGATCTGCTCTGTGTCTAATACGAGAACTTAACTGCAGAAGGTCAAAGTCTCCAAAAGGTGCTGAAATAATCTACAAGTCCAGCTCCAAGGCTCCTGATGTAAGAACACTTGGCAGCACCATGTGAATCTCTTACATGGGCATGGTTAAGAGGCTGATGTAGGACAGCAATCTCTGTTTGCTGTGTGCTATATTCTTTGGTAACATAATATTTTACATAAACATCTGCTAAAAAAGTTCACCATGTATGTTAGAGAGTAGAGTGCATCTGGAGGATTTCAGTTTCAGTTTTCATCTGCATTGTGCCATCCGTGATTGATTAACTTTCATTTCTATATATTTAGTCAGCATGTAAAACTGGGTTCAAGTACAAGATTTGAAATAACAGATGATGAAGCCATTGCCCTGTATATTTTTTTCTTGTATTTTCAAAATGTTTAGCTATAATAGCACAGTATTCCAAACAAAAGATAAGGAGAGGTTATTTGGCAAAATCCCATACAAATTAAAAAATAAGAGTACTCTCTTTCAGTGTCAGGAAGTTGGTATTCACTTTCATAAATCCTTGCCATTTGACTAATGGCAAGGACTGCAGATATTCCATTCAAGCAGTAGTCTATGCCTTACCCTCTCAAAGTATCTGGTTTGAAATTCAAGTAGGTTTATTAATAGCATATGGTCAGCTAAAAAACCATATTTCTATCTGAAATATTTTCTGCAGGAAATATTTAATTGCTATAGCTGAAATATATTTACAGGAGGAAAAAATCTTATTCTATATTTTACAGTGTCTTTATATAACTAAATTCATCCCTTCCCTATGACATTTAAATAGGCCCTGATCTTCAGAAAACAGGAGAATTAATTTCTCCATTCAGTAGTAAATGATTCTGTTACTGAAATCTTCTAGATATTTCAAAATAAAAGGAACAGAGAAGGCATACAAAATGTGCCTTCACTTTTGCTTTCAGTAAATGTCATGCTTATAGCTGTACTATAAATTCTGTCAGGAAAGCAGCTTAGAGGGGCAAGGTGATTCTAAGGATTTCAGTGACACTGGTGAAACCACAAGCAGATGTACACAGCTCAGATCTAGGTGGGGAGGTTATTTGCCTACCTTTACTCAGCAGTTTTCATGTGGCCTGTATTTTGATCATCACCTGTACTACTTCTAATATTCTTTCTGATCAGAAGCAAATTCAGCTTCCATTGAAAGAACCAAACATTAAATTCAGAGGGGAAAAAAATGACTTAATATTAAATGCCTTCAAGATTTTATGAAACCTCTCTGACTTTATGTTTCTACACTGACAAGAAGTTACAAGTTTTGTGCTTGTCCCTTTTTATAGTCATTTCAATACTGTCACAGGTATATGTGAATCACATTAAAGAACAATTTCTATTTCCTTTTCATGCCATCAGCAAGCACTGGAGACTGTTTATCTGTTACCTGGATTTAGAACACTAGCCATCCTTGTTAAACAGCATAGGGATAGGGAAAATCATACACAGCTGATTTCAAAGGTTCAAGCACAAGATGAAGATCTTGGGCCAAATTTTGATTGATCCATCTTCACCACTTCCCTAGACAAGGAAGTGATAATTCTGTTCAACTGAAAGTATTTTTGTAAAACAAGTTATATCCTTCTTTTTTTTCCCTACAGATCATGTTGTGTGTGAAGAGGAATTCAAATATGCTATGCTAGCTCTAAATTGTATATGCCCAGCAACTTCTACATTAATCACTCTGCTGGTTCATACATCTAGGGGACAGTAAGTATATACTACCATAAAAACCCCAAAACAACTTGGAGAAGTCATAGCTGACAGTCTTTGGGAAACAGCCTACCCTGAATTCCCACACAACTACAGTTTTAAAAAAGAAAATGGAACTTTCTGTACAATAAAAGCATCAAAATGCCTTACTCAAGGCAGTATCATTTTGAAGAGAACACCCCCTTCCCCCCATATTTAATAGTTGCATGCTGTTGCACCACTTCTACAATATGAAAAAATTGTATTTTCAATTTAGTAGATTGAATTATGGATCTATCACAAAGTTCTACTTCAGAGCACTAACGAGTCCTAAGAATACCTTTTTTAATATGTTAATCTGAAGATCCATTTCAATGAACTCAAAAAAAAGTTTTTTTGCTAACATAAGGTATTTGCTCTTCTGTGCCTGTGCAGTAAGAGGCAAACCACAGACATGATTTTTGACATGACCACACTGCTGGAAGGGATGCAGAATTATGGTGCTTCTGCAGAACAGTAGAACTCTGAATTCACTGAAATAATGTTACCACATCTGGTGTATCTCTGTTATGCTGTATTCTTGGGAAATTAAGGTATTCTTGATTAAAATGTTGTGGGCACAGATACATTAAAGAATAAATCCCAAAAATCCATCTGTAGAAGTGGAATAGCTGCATATACACTATATGAGTCTTGTAAAAATACTATTTTTTCAAGTAACAATGAACCCAGTATATATATATTTACAAGCAGAGTTATTTAACCTTCTATATGACATTTCTAATATTCCCCTTTGTCCAGAATGGGGAAAACAGATTTTTTTCCTATAACTTTTACTACTGAGAACAGCAAATGTCAAGATTTTAATGGCACTGTCTGCACTAGAATCTCCTAATAAGAAGACAACAAAACATTGTTTTGATACCTGCTGAGCACCATGGTGAAATACATTTTTTACACATTTTTTTCTGCCTACCTTTCATTCTGTGACACACACAGAATACAGAACCTTTTCCAGTTACTTCATATTACATGCACATAAAAGAAGAGCAGTGTTCCTAACAGCTGTCAGAGGATTTTGCATCAGCAAAAACCAAACACACAAAAGGGAAATGTTCTCTGCTGTACTTAGGAACTTCAGCATTTCATTTTTTAACACAGTCATATTGATTGTTTACAGATTCCCAACTATGATGCAAAGTAACTGTGACAGAATTCAAAGTGCTTAAGATTTCTTTTGCAATCAGAATTAATTGATGTAAACAGCATAATAAAAGTAACTGTTGTCTACTCTGGTTAATTTACACTAGGAGCAAAAAAAAAAAAGTTTTTGCACAAATAGTTGTAGCATTACTTTGAATCCAGAAGGATTAAAGTAATGTGTGTTTCTGTAAGAATACTCTTCTGTATTTATACAGAAAGACTGAAAAATTGAAAATACCAGGTTATTGTTTATCTACTGTAGTCAGCACTCTGCAGGGCACTTATTCTCAGACAGACTCCAAAATAAGGGCATTTGTCCTTTTACTGCAGACATAAAACTGCTTTGGATTTGACTAATTTATAGTTCAGAGGGGGGGTTTTTTTGGCTTTTCTAGATGTTTTTTGTTGTTGAACAAGAGGTAAATTAACTACTAATTGTTAAAATAGGTTAAATTACCTTTGTTTATGTATACGAAAGGTGAAGTCAGATGAGCAGTTGAGTTTGGCTAATTAAAAAGATTAGGTCAAAGCAGATTATTTAAAATACGAATAAAAATTTTAAATATACCTGTATTTATAAACCAAACCAAATACTAAATTAGATCTACACAATATGGAAAAATATGAAAATAATGTAAAAAATTTGTTCAATAGTCTTCCCATGTTAATAATGAACTGCTTTTCTTTACATTAGTTCCTGTTTCTTATCCTTTTCTTATCATGTTTGCTTTTAACATCTGCATTAAACATTATGTGCAACTGGAGTTTGAAATACCTGTTGAGGAGGTGTAAATAATCCTGTTATCTTCTCAGCTGTTCATGGAATTCAAAACTTTAGTCTGTAAGACACCAAAATTCTACCTCGAACCTTACTTAAAATCTCATTATTGATCTTTTTATTAATCTTAACATTTATATTTAACTGTTATCTGATTATCTAAAATAGTAATATAACTCTAGTAGGGTTTGTTTGATGATACAAGATATTGGAAGAAAATAGCCTTTCTGACTTGAAGTTAATGTGATCTTTACAGTACAGCCCCATGGGAAGCTTTCAGACAGCTCACTGGAACCAAGCAGACATTAAACAGGTGATCATTTTATTTTAGGGGGAAAAGTGCAATAAGGGAAAATGTTCTGGAATTACCTTTTTCTATACCTAGTACACTGTTTGTACTGGTGCAACAAAAAGGGTTTATGTATTTCTATCTTGAAAGAAAAGGTTTTCCTGAGCAAGGTGGAGAAACATGGTAAATTGAAGAAAAATAGAAATTATGTTAAGATATAGAGAATGTATAAATGAGCATAAAGCAGCATGTCCCAGTATCTTAAGATCTTCATTCCCAATGGCAAAACACAGAATACACTTGTCAGTTCCATGACCAATCTGCCCATAGGTGTGTGTGTATATACATGCATCAGTTATCTCCAGTAAAACTCATGCAGGCATAACCTTGTTTCCACATGAAACTTAATAAAGAAGTCCCCAGGAGCTCCAGGGCTACAAGTTTTGGGGTTGCTGAGATTTGGAACATTTCCACTAAACTGTTTGCACAAAGGGTGGCAGCTGCACAGAGTAAAGGACGATCTGCTTTGTCATTTATTTGCCTGCACTAGAGAAAAGGAGCTATGTACTTGTAATAGTCTACAAGACACAGGAACCAAAAATACCCAGAGGGTAAGGATCACTGATAAGAAAATACAAAAAAATCTCTCCTACAGATAAAATGACCAAAGACAAATGACTCTTTCCTACATAAGTTGTTATTAATGATATTTAGACAGGAACCAGAGAGTCTGCCACAGAGCATGTGAAGAAACTGTCTTTATGAATAGAATGAGGATGCTGCTGATTTTACCTGTCATCTTCAAATTGCCATGGATCTACTTACTGTGGTGTGAATTTAAAGTAATTGAGCCAGCTCTCTTCTGATATTAAAGTACATACTCTTATATGTCTATTACTTAGCAGAAAATGCTCTTTAATACATTAAGATAATCTCTGTAGTTACAATATTACCAACATTTGACCTCAAATATTTCCTTTAGATTAGCTTATGGGCCCTTTTCAATAGACATTTGTAGTTTCTATTGACAAGAAATACCATTCTGATTAATAAGAATTTTACATTAAGTGTTAAATTATTCTCTTTATGTTTCAGGGAGAGTCAGCAATCACCAGAACAATGGCAGAAAATGTATGGCAGATGCTCTGGTAATGAAGTGTACCACATTAACCTGGAAGAAAGTACTTTTTTTGCTGAGTATGAAGGGAAGAGCTTCACATATGCTTCTTTCCATGCACATAAAAAGTATGTTTATTTTCCTATCAACCATTAAAAGTTCAAACAAATAATTACTTGTTTTGCCTGCAACATAGCTCTACACTAAAGGCACAGTACTACACATTACTTAGTTTCTGGGTTTAAATATCTGGCCACTAATTTAGAAACATTTCTGTGAGTTAGAGCTGGTCAAGTAAAAGCTGATGTTTGTTCTGTACAGCCCACCTCAGTCTAAGAGAATAGAATATAAAGGATAGTTAGGATAAACTGGACAACCAGAAAAAAAAGAAGGCACCTTAGAGAGGTTTTCCTAGAACACCAATTCTTTTCCAAGTACAAAACAATCTAGAAAAGAATGGGTGGGAGGCCGTGGAGTTTATATTTATTTAGCACTCAGCTGGAAATCTGCCTTTCTTTGTGGCATGTTCATTTTATGGAAAATGTTCAATTTAAAGTTGGCACGTGGCACATTCTGCTGATTGTTCAAATATAAAACTTTTTTTCTGTTAGATGATAACATACCTACTTTAAGGTGCAGATGATGCATCACTTATCCAGTGCTGCTCTGTGAGACGAAGATACAAAATAAACAAAAATCATGTATGGTTGTATATATTTGGTAAAATAAGCATTTATCAAACCCTAAATGCTAGGTTTATTGTCATATTTAATCAAGGAGAGACTGAAGGTTTTTTTGCTGTAATTCCTTATTTTCTATCACTAATCAAATACATTTCTAAGAGTGAATGGTTTCCATAACTTACAAATAATGGAACAATTTAACATGATTAATAATTTTTCATACCATGTATCCATTTTTCTACCAATATTTTTCCAAAAAGGACTATTCATCTGACAGAAAAAGTCAACTAGAACAACATTAGAATATTATGGGCATTATGAAAAACATTCAACTGCCTAGGAATTCATGAGCTCATAAAACTGCTTGATTTGAAGTGGCCTATTTAGCAGAAAACATTTTGCAAACATCTTTGTCATCCAGAAAGCTGCAAATGTTCATACTGTACAAAGAATAAAAATATACCTGAGGTTCATTTTTGACAATGGATATTCTGGTGTTTGCAGGACTATGCAAAATGAACCATGCCTTTCCTTTTCTAATTAAGGTTTGGAGTCTGTCTGATTGGTGTTAGAAAGGAAGATAACAAAAACATTTTGCTGAATCCAGGTCCTCGATATATCATGAGTTCTACAGATATATGCTTTTATATAAATATCACCAAAGAAGAGAATTCTGCTTTTAAGAAGCAAGAAAAGCATAGAAAAAAACATGAATCAAAATTATCTTATCATGGAGCTTCTAGGTTACCAGTACACAGTATAATAGCCAGCATGGGTAAGTAAAAAAAGAATAAAAAATTACATCACAACATATTCTTATCGAATGAATAGTACATTTTAAAGTATCTTCCTAAAATTTTAAGAAACTATAATAATGTATGGAAAGAATTAATATAAAAACTTTAAACATTTACATCATATTTTAAAAAATCAGTCAAACCAAAGCCAACACAAGCCAGACCAAAACCAAACCAAACTGAACCAAACAAAAACCCAAACAAACCAAACACACAGACAAACCAAAAACAAAACCCCCAAACAAGCAAATGGAATTTGATTCTCTTTTACTTGTCAACATGAAATTAAACTACTTAAGACTGTGGTATAAAGAAGTAATAATGAAGTGTATGCAGAACAAAACAGTTGGGTAGATCACATGAGTACTTCTTTGGCATTCATACCTGAGTGTTTGTAAGAAGTTTTCCTGAGGTTCTTTAATTTAAAAAACACCATTAGTAAAATCTGCAGGTTGCTGCTGCATGTAAATATGGACTCTTTATATAAGGTATGATTTTAAAGAGGTAGTTAACAACAAGAGATAGACTAATTGTCAGAGAAAGTGCTCCTTTCCTCAAGTGCAGTTTAGATATTTATTTTAATGGAATAAACACTATCAGCATAGTGTTGCTGTCAGTCCTTTGCCATGCAGTCAGGGAATCCCCACTAGTTTCAGGAATCTCATTAAAAGGTTTGAAGCAGCACACTGAGGAAATGTTTTCCCTTGCCCCTAGGGACCGTGGCCATCGATTTACAGGACACTGGGTGCCGCGGGCCCAGCGGGGCCACCCTGGCCCTTCCTGCCGAGGGGGGCAAGGAGGGCAGGAGGCCCAGCATAGCCCCGGTGCTGGAGGTGGCAGACTCCTCCTCCCTCCACACGTGTGACCTGCTCAGTGACCAGTCAGAGGATGAAACCACCCCATCGGATGATGAAGTCTCTGCAGGCTTAGAGTACGTAGAGGAAATGTAAAATGAAGTGAAGAGTTAATGCTATATAGAAAGCACTGATAATCTTTTTTGACATGCGGATCAATCTCAGGACTTGTAGGAAGTGAGACCCATGAAGCCCAATTATGGAATTATTCCCTTCTAGGAAATGCTAGCAGAATGCCATAAATCTACTTTGAAATAGAAAAATGCCTGACAGATTACCTCTTCCATTTGCTGGAGATTTTCTCCTTGCAGTTATAAAAGCTGTAGTCATGCAATCGTTTCATATCATATTTTATGCCCATTTTTAAAACTTTCTATAATTAATAAGTCAGCACTCAACAAAGCTGTAAACAGATAAGTACTCCTGTCATGAGAATGCAGTGATAATCAGATATCCAACAGGCTTTTTTGAGTGCTGGGGCTGGGTGTGTGACTTCAAAATGCAGGAGTGTCAAAAAAGCAGGATGGGACAAAATTATCACGTCTAATTCAAAATGCTTGTTAGGGTGTTACTGAAAGTAATGATGCATTATTCAGATAAACCCAGAAGACTCGCTCCTGCTGTGCAGATGAGCAATTACGTTTATTGGGATTGCTGACAGGGGTGTTAAAGCTGAAATACACAATTAAGGCAGTGCCTCAACCAGCAGAGTTTCCCCATCTCCACCAGCAGCAAGCATGAGATGCCCCAGGGAAGATTATCAAGCTCCAGAGCAAAAATTAATAGGACAAGTCTTCTTAAATGTGCCAACTGAAATACCAGGATTTAAAAGGCCTCTTGTAAAAAAAAAAAAGCTAATTAGAAATTTCATCCCATTGGGTAGAGGATTTGCCATTTAGAGTTTACTTCAGCCATTTTAAAAGTATGTTATTAAAGCAAAAAGTTAATGATTTCACTCATTCTTGGTAAGCATTTGAAAAAAAATTGGAAGAGCAGAAGTGCAATTTTTCCTGTTTTCTTTCCTTCCTTTTTTAACTTGGAAGTTTCCAGTTGAGAGCACTATGACAGCATGCTATGATACAACGGACTATTTTCAAAAACCCAAGCAAAATTCCTTCAGTGCTCAAAAGCATGGCAGCTTTCACTAAGTTCTATTGAATTGGCTGCAAAATACATTCTTTTGACCTCTATTAAACATAGTTCATTTTGTGTGTGATGCCTTAAATGGCTCCCTAGAAACAGAGACTAGACAGGAATAAAGGAATAAAGGAGGGATTGATTGGAAAGGCCTTCAGAGGCACACTCTGGGCTCCAGAGGCTCCTGCCTCAGTGCATCCCAACATGGACAATGACAGCTCACGAGTTCTTCCCACTTTGATATCAGCATAAATTCCCCAAGCAGAACCCAGCCAAGGATGGAATTTCCCCAAGCTTGCCCCCCTGTCCCCAAGATGAAGGTTTACAGTTCTTGGGCCTAGGAGGGTCTGGGTGTCCTTGGAGAGCGAGCTGGAGAGGCTTTGTTCTGTCTGTGTGAGCATGAGAGAACAGCACTGAACGAGCTACAGGAAACTTCAGAGTTACACTGGGCAGTGCAGGATTGGAAAAATAGAAAAGTTAAAACCTAAGGCATCATGTGCTTGACTCTGAAACTTGGACATATGTATAAATATCCCATAAAATACTCGTGTAGTCAGCTGTGTTTTGGTGATTTGCTATACTGAAAAATGATTTTTTCTATTTTAGGTATGCCAAAGGCTATCCTCCTTACTCTCCTTACATTGGAAGTTCTCCCACCTTTTGTCATCTTCTGCATGAAAAAGTTCCCTTCTGTTGTTTGAGACTAGATAAGGTAAAGGGAGTTCCTGTTACTGGATAACCCTGCATTCTCTTTTGTCTGTTGCATCTGAGCAGAGCTAAATTCTGATTTCTCCTTAGAGATGAAGTTTGTGCAGCATTTGCTATAATATTATATTTTCTCCTCCTTTTCATCAGCAAGTGTGTATGTCTAACCAAGTCTGTATTCGGTCATGCGATACGATATTCACATGCACTGAACTTGTTTCTTACTGTGATTTTAGGGATGCCAGCATAACTACTATGAAGATGCCAAAGCCTATGGATTCAAAAATAAATTGATTATAGTTGCAGCAGAAACTGCTGGAAATGGCTTATATAACTTTATTGTCCCACTCAGAGCTTATTACCGACCAAAGAAAGAACTAAACCCCATTGTATTACTGCTGGATAACCCGTAAGGAGACTTTTTTTTTCCCTCTGCTAAGTTTTAAACTCATTTGACCATTACTTGAATAGATCCACTTTCACGTGGCCAGCTGGAAATCAAAAACATTATGGCACACTTATCTTTGAGAAAAGTTAGTGACAAAAATCATACCCTATGGGCACTGTCTTATACCAAATTGACCTTTTACTGACTGTAAATGGCCAGAGTAAACTTAAATGTCCTTATTCTTCATGCCAATGTTTCCACTAAGTTTTTCTTAAATTATCCCCAAAATTGTGAATGTTACTGCTAAAATTAAATAACTTAATAAACACTGTAAAAAGCAAGCTGTGTAACAGTTTCACAGCTTCATAACAGCACTAACCTACTTAACACAATGCACTTACTGGCCTGGACCAGTTAGGGATATTTTTAATAACTCTACACTCAAAGATAAACAGTTCTTTAAGCCAAGAGGACACCCACAGATACACTTTGTCTAAAATTATTTAAAGCCATGGATGAAAATTAAAACCTGCAGTATTGTTGTTGCTTTTATATCTGTCTGCTGATCGCTGGGATTTCTCGCATTTCTTGCTTTTAAAGTTTCAGACAAATTTGTCTCTGTCAAGAATGGTTCATTTATAATCTGATCATGAATTAGTTTTTTTTCTTTTTTTTGCAACACTTTGGTACAGCTCAGCTACTTAAAATCACAATTCGAAGACACAGAAACAGAGGTTAACTGTACATAGAAAAGTAGAACAAGCTAAGAAAGCAAAAATGTCTTGTAGGTTGTGATTCCAGGGCTGACGCTTCTCTTTGCATAGATCTGTTCCAGTTTAAGTGATTTTTTCCTACAAAGGCCTGCTGTGAAGTGTCCCACTTTCCCTCAGGCAGCTCCTTAGTCACCTGTGTTTGCACAACAGAAGGTTTTTATGTAGGTACTATGGCATACAGTGAATTACACAAATTGAGAAGCCTAAATGAGGCTGAATCACTTCCACTGGCAGCATGAGAGCAAAGCCATGGGCACATGGGGCCCTCTAGTGCCAGCTATTTTTGTCAGCATGGTGCCCTGCTTCACACACTTCAATGCTGTTGTGACACTTCATTGCTAAACCCACTTTTGATTGATTAATGTGAAGTAAAAGTTCTGCTTGCTAATTAAACCAACACTCTCAGTGTTGTCTCCCTCTATGCAGCATTTGCAGTGACTCCTCTGAAGAGGAGTAGGTGTCACAAAACCCAAATGATGTTTTGATTTCCTCTTAACATTTGATTAAGAATTGTTGATGCTTATTTTAAGTCCTTCTAAGACATGCATTGGAGTATAACTTGGTAGTGCATCCTTGACGTCACTCATTCATGCTAATATTTGGAATTGTCCTGTGCCATAACATTTCTGATTTTAGAGGTGTGTTTATTAATATAAGCATGTTAATTCCAATCGTTCTTTGTGATCACAGCAAACTGTTGATTCACAGCTTTCAGAAAACCTATCTCCTGCTTAAAGTGATATTATAATGCCAAAGTTTAAAAAGATTTTTTTTTAAGAAAACCCCAAACTTTGAAGTTGATTGAAATATTTTAGAAGAGATGCTGCTGTTGTGATACTGTGTTTCATTTTGTAATTCCATCTGCTGCTCAGGCCAGATATGCATTTTCTGGATGCAATCTGTTGGTTTCCAATGGTTTACTACATGGTGGGCTCTATCGACAAGTAGGTGAAATAACTGTTAGAAAACTTTAACTTTGTAGTCTCAGTGGTTTGTTGTGTGTATCGTCACTGCATGTTTTTGTGTGTGTGTGTGTTGTAGCTGGAGATGAGCTTTTTGCATGCATAGTCTGTCTGTGTGCTGTAATTTGGGATTTCAAATTTCTGATTTATAAAGGATCTCATCAGCAAAAAGCATGACAGGGAGCACAAGTTAGTATCTTCAAAAACATAAGAGTAACAGTTATTTAGGTGAGTTCATATGTTTCTACAAATGAACAGATTATAGCCCTGATTCTAGTGTCAGTCTGTACTGAGTTATAACTTGTTGGAATTCATTGATTCAGGTTTTGTAAAGATAGCTACAGAATGTAAACAGTCTTGAATGTGTCCAACAGTCTTCATCTTCCCCTACTTAAATTATCACTTACTCCTACATTTCTGTCTTCACCTCTGCTAATATATGTTTATTTATATAGGTTTAGCAACAGAAATTTCATGTAAAAATCAGGCAGAAACAAGAGAAGAGCAAGGATTCAGGAGTATTTTAGTAAAACTCCTCTGTGTAGAATGTAAATTTAAAGAAAACTGTTTGCTTCACTACATAGTGAATACTGGATTGGGGCTACAAGTCCATAACATTAATTCCCCCTGTAGAAATCAAATACTTATTTCGTGCTTGTAATAGTGATACAGTTACAGATTTACCGTGATGATACCATAGTCCTTGTGAAGTTTACAAAGGATCTACAGAAATGTTTTTTACTTTACATTTTTTCCTCTAAAACAAGAAAGGGTCGCAGGTTATTAACATCTACTACTTTCTTAACTCTTAATTCCATAATAATTATGAAAAGAACTCATAATGGCAGAAAAACTAAATGTATACTCAAAAAGGAATACTCAAAGTATTCAAAGTAATTAAGAACTGAGATGTTAACCTCTTTTATTAATGTGGAAAATTAAACTTTGTTTAGATTTACTGAGTTTGTTTCAAAATGGAAATTGCCAAATCCCTCCCTAATGGTGCTTTGTAGTTCTTTTAGAATTGAGTGCATTAAGAAAAAATGAAGCATGTAGTCTTTGGAATAAGTGATTGTTCAGACTTCAAAAGTTCACAGTAATACCAGCATGAAGTTCTGCATCTTTTATGACACTGAAATCACTTTAATTCATAGTGCAACAAGCAGCCATCATTTGTAGAAGGTTTTTTTTGACATCTATTTTCATTAATTAGGTACTTTAAAAATATAGTTCATACATATTCCCTGTGTTTTCCTCAACATGTGTTTAAATAATTTACAACTAATAGATCTGATCAGCTATAGATAAGAAATACATGGTAAAATATGCAAATTTCCCTTTCTTATTTAAGGGGTATAAAATACATTCCCAAACTACCACCTACTACCTATAAATATCTGAAATATTTATCATTTGGTCACCAGCAATGAAATTTCATCATCTCAGAGAGAAAGCCACCAAAGGAATGACTCATTTACCATTCATTTTTTGTTAGAAGTAGATGGGTCACAGAAAATCAGCTTTACCAAAACTCATAGCAGAGATGCACTTCATCAAAATATATCAAGTAGTAGGTACCTGTCCCCCAGTCCTTGGGTAGGATTTGAGATTTGTAACTGAACAGATTTCAGAGTTGTGTAGAAATCCAGTCAGTCTTGAGAAACCTTTAGCTAGAGGTACAGGAGAACTAGAATCATAATACTTCCACATTAGCATTTTTCAAATTCTCCACAAACCAGCCAAATGTAACTGCTAAAATAAGAATAGCTGTTGAGCTTATGAAACACCGAAATGCAAAAAATCTGGGTATTTCAGAATATGCTGCTATTTTCAGGGATTAACTGAAAGCCTGAAAAAGCAGAAATAGAAATTACTCAGAAAAAAGTTTGGACTTGTGCACTGCAGTTGTTGGCATAGATCACATGATATCAGTTTTTCTTTTGCTGTTGACAACCATCAGGGATATTGCACATGTTCAAAAATAATTGTATATATTCTTGCAAAATAAATTGTTAAAGAAAACACACCACGCTTGTCAAAAAGTGCTTGGTCTGTGGAAAATGTTGTTGTTAAAACAGCTGAAACATGCTTCATTTTGGAGATGAAGCTGCAAGGCATGATGAGAACTGTAACTCAGCTGGCTGTGAGTGTTTTCTGTGGTTGGGCTTCACACAAACATTGTCCAGCTGTGCACAAAGTTCTGCTGCTCTGCAGCTGCTCCCAAAAGCATCCTGAGAACACTCCAAATCATTTATTAGCATTTTGAAACCAAAATAAAACAGTGGGAAAGAGCAACCCAGAGCATTTATTTGGGTTTTTCTATTGTCAGAAGGAACTGCAGGGGAGCAATTTGTTGCAGTGGAAAGGCCAAAGTCTTCCCAAGTAACTGTTAAAGGCTGATTAAAAGAAAAAAAAGAAATAAATTTATTATTAACAGAAAGAGAGGGACTGTAACAACTTACTGAAGTAAATTCTGCATTCTACTCTACCAATTAATTGAGATGTTATCCTTCATTGGATTAGAAGTTATCG